>PISX010000752.1:169191-242939 GCA_004024625.1 Mellivora capensis | reverse complement strand
GCTGTGCTCATTTGATCAGTTCTAGTAGTTTTTTGTTGGTATCTTTAGGGTTTTCTATATATAGTATCATGTCATCGGCAAATAATAAAAGTTTTACTTCTTCCTTACCAAAGTGACTACACTTCTTTCTTTTTCTTGTCTCATTTCTGTGGCTAGGGCTTTAGTACTATGTTGAATAAGAGTGATGAGAGTGGACATCCTTGTCCTGTTCCTGTTCTCAGGGGAACAACCTGAGAGCTTCTGAGCTTGATGTTAACTGTGGGTTTTTCATATATAGCCTTTATTACATTGAGGTATGTTCCTTCTAAATTTACTTTGTTGAGGGTTTTTGCCATGAATGCATGTTGTGCTTAGTCAAATGCATTTTCTGCATCTACTAAAATGATCGTATATATGGTTTTTATTCCTTCTCTTGTTGATGTGATGTATTGTGTTGATTGATTTGCAAATACTGAACTACTTCTTCATCCCAGGAATAAATCTCACTTGATATTGGTGAGCGATTTTTTTAATGTATTGTTGGATTCAGATTGCTTATATTTTGTTAAGAATTTTTGCACTTATATTCATGAGAGATATTGGCCTACAGATCTCTTTTTTGTAGGGTCTTTATCTGGTTTTGTATCATAGTAATGCTTGCCTCATAGAATGAATTTGAAAGCTTTCCTTTTTCTTCTATTTTTTGAATATTTACGAAGAATAGGTATTAGCTCTTCTTTAAATGTTTGGTGGAGGGGCACCTGGGTGGCTCAGTGGGTTAAAGCCTCTGCCTTTGCCTCAGGTCATGATTCCAGGGTCCTGGGATCGAGCCCCACATTGGGCTCTCTGCTCAGCATGGAGCCAGCTTCCTCCTCTCTCTCTGCCTGCCTCTATGACTGCTTGTGATCTCTGTCTGTCAAATAAATAAATAAAATATTAAAAAAAATAAATGTTTGGTGGAGTTCACCTATGAAGCCATCTGGTCCTGGGCTTTTGTTTGTTGGGAGTTCTTTGATTCAGTTTAATTGTTGGTAATTGAGCTGTTCAAATTTTCTATTTCTTTCTGATTCAATTTTGGGAAGTTATGTGTTTCTATGAAATACTATTTCTTTAGTTTTACTCTTTCTTTAGTTTTAGCTTTACTATTTCTTTAGGTTGTTCCAATTTTTGACATATAGTTTTTCATAATATCATCTACTTATAAGCTTTTTATTTCATTTTATTTTTTTCAGTCTTCCAAGATTCATTTTTTATGGACCACACGCAGTGTTCCATGCAATATATGCCCTCCTTAATACCCACCACCAGGCTCATCCACTCCCCCAGCCTCTTCCGTACAATACCCTCAGTTGTTTCTCAGAGTTCACAGTCTCCCATGGTTTTTGTCCCCTTCCAATTTGTAAGCCTTTGTGTTTCTATGGTATCGATTGTTATTTCTCCTCTTCCATTTCTGATTTTATTTATGTGTCTTCTCTTTGTCTCTCTCTCTCTCGATCTAAATGATGATCAATTTTGTTGGTCCTTTCAAGGAACCAGCTAATTGATCTGTTCTCTTGTTTTGTTGTTTCTATTTTGTTTATTTTGCCTTAATTTTTTTTTTTTTTTAATTTCCTTCCTTCTACCCGTTTTGGGTTTTGTGTGTTCTTTTTTTAGTTCCTTTAGGTGTAAGGTTAGGTTGTTTCATTGAGATTTTTCTTGCTTATTGATGTAGGCCTGTATTGCTATGCACTTCCTTCTTCCTAGAACAGTTTTTGATTCATCCCAAAGACTTTGGACCATTTTGTTTTCATATTCACTTGCTCCACGTATTTTTTTTTCTTCTTCTTTGATTCTTGGTTGACCCATTCATTGCTTAGTAGCATGTTATTTAACCTTCCTGTATTTATGTTTTGTTGTTGTTGTTGTTGTTGTTTTGGTGATTGATTTCTAGTTTCTTAGTGTTGTGGTTGGAAGATGCATGGGATGATTTTGATTTTTTTAATTTGTTGAGACTTGATTTGTGGACTAATAAGTGATCTATTCTGGAGAATGTTCTTTGTGTGCTTGAAAAGAATGTGCATTCTGAGAGCGCCTGGGTGGCTCAGTGGGTTAAGCCTCTGCCTTTGACTTAGGTCATGATCTCAGGGTCCTGGGATCAAGCCCTGCATCTGGATCTCTGCTCAGCAGGGAGCCTGCTTCTTCCTCTCTCTGCCCGCCTCTCGCCTCTCTGCCTACTTGTGATCTCTCTCTCTGTGTCAAATAAATAAATAAAATATTTTTTAAAAAAGAATGTGCATTCTGCTGCTTGAGGATTGAATGTTTTGAATATATCTGTTAAAGCCATCTGGTTTAATGTTTCATTTAAAGTTACTCTTTTCTTGTTGATATTCTGTTTGGATGATCGATCCATTGATATAAGTTAGTTGTTAGATGGTTTTCTTTGCTGTGCAGAAGCTTTTGATCTTAATGAAGTCCCAAAAATTCATTTTCGCTTTTGTTTCCTTTGTCTTTGGTGATATATCTTTAAAGAAGTTGCTGTGGTTACTGCCAATGTCTCCTCTATGATTCTGATGAATTCCTGTCTCACATTGAGGTCTTTTATCCATTTCGAGTTGATCTTTGTGTATGGTGTAAGAGAATGGTCAAGTTTCATTCTTCTACTTATAGCTGTCCAATTTTCCCAGCACCATTCATTGAAAAGACTTTTTTTTCCCACTGTATATTTTTTTCCTGCTTTGACAAAGATTATATGACCATAGAGTTGAGGGTCCATATCTTGGCTCTCTACTCTGTTCCACTGGTCTATGTGTCTGTTTTGATGCCAGTACCATGCTGTCTTGGTGATCACTGCTTTGTAGTAAAGCTTGAAATCAGGCAACATGTTGCTGCCGGTTTTGTTTTTCTTTTTCAACATTTCTTTAGCAATTCGGGGTCTCTTCTGATTCCATACAAATTTTAGGATTGTTTGCTCCAGCTCTTTGAAAAATACCCATGGAATTTTGATCGGAATGGCATTAAAAGTATAGATTGCTCTAGGCAGTATAGACTTTTAACAATGTTTATTCTTCTGATCCATGAACATGGAATGGTCTTCCATCTTTTTGTGTCTTCTTCAATTTCTTTCATGAGTGTTCTGTAGTTCCTCGAGTACAGATCCTTTACATCTTTGGTTAGGTTTATTCCCAGGTATCTTATAGTTCTTGGTGCTATAGTAAATGGAATCAATTATCTAATTTCCTTTTCTGTGTTTTCATTGTTATTGTATAAGAAAGCAACTGATTTCTGTACATTGACTTTGTATTCTGCCACATTACTGAATTGCTGTATGAGTTCTAGTAGTTTAGGGGTAGAATCTTTTGGGCTTTCCATATAAAGTATCTTGTCATCTGCAAAGAGAGAGATTTTGATTACTTCATTGGCAATTTGGATACTTTTTTTTTCTCTTTGTTGTCTGATTGCTGTTGCTAGGACTTCTAATACTATGTTGAACAAGAGTGGTGAGAGTAGGCATCCTTGTCGTTTTCCTGATCTCAATGGGAAGGCTGTGAGCTTTTTCCCATTGAGGATGATATTTGCTGTGGGTTTTTCATAGATAGATTTTATGAAGTTCAGGAATGTTCCCTCTATCCCTATACTTTGAAGAGTTTTAATCAGATCAAAAGCTTCTGCACAGCAAAGGAAACAGTCAACAAAACAAAGAGGAAAACTATGGAATGGGAGAAAATATTTGCAAATGATAGTACAGACAAAAGGCTGATATCCAGGATCTATAAAGAACTTCTCAAACTCAACACACACAAAACAGATAATCATGTGGAAAAAAAATGGGCAGAAGACATGAACAGACACTTCCCAAATGAAGACATACAAATGGCTATCAAACACATGAAAAAAATGTTCATCATCACTAGCCATCAGGGAGATTCAAATCAAAACCACATTGAGATACCACCTTACACCACTTAGAATGGCCAAAATTAACAAGACAGGAAACAACGTGTGCTGGAGAGAATGTACGGGGAACCTTCTTACACTGTTGGTGGGAATGCAAGTTGGTGCAGTCACTTTGGAGAACAGTGTGGAGATTCCTTAAGAAATTAAAAATAGAGCTTCCCTATGACCCTGCAATTGCACTACTGGGTATTTACTCCAAAGATACAGATGTAGTGAAAAGAAGGGCAATCTGTACCCCAATGTTCATAGCAGCAATGGCCATGGTCACCAAACTGTGGAAAGAACCAAGATGCTCTTCAGCGGACAAATGGATAAGGAAGATGTGGTCTGTATACACTATGGGTTATTATGCCTCTATCAGAAAGGATGAATACCTAAATTTTGTATCAACATGGACAGAACTGCAAGAGATTATGCTGAGTGAAATAAGTCAAGCAGGGAGAGTCAGTTATCATGTGGTTTCACTTATTTGTGGATCATAAGAAATAACACGGAGGACATGGGGAGATGGAGAGGAGAAGGGAGTTGAGGAAAATTGGAGGAGATGAACCATGAGAGACTATGGACCCTGAAAAACAATCTGAGGGTTTTGAAGGGGCGGGGGATGGGAAGTTGGGTGAGTCTGGTGGTAGGTATTATGGAGAGCACGTATTGCATGGGGCACTGGGTGTGGGGCATAAACAATGAATTCTGGTACACTGAAAAGAAATTAAAAACAAAAAAACAAAAAAAGAAGTTAGTTGTTAGAGTCCCCAGCTATTATTTTATTACTATTGATCATTTCCTTAATTTTGTTATTAGTTGCTTTATGTATTTGGGTGCACCCATGTTTGGTCCATTAATATTTATCTTTGTTAATTATCTTGTTAGATTGTTTCCTTTATGATTATGTATTCTCCTTCTTTGTCTCTTGTTACAGTGTTTGTTTTAATGTCTATTTTGTTTGACTTAAGTATTACTACTCCAGCTTTGTTTTCACTGCCATTTGCATGAGAAATACGTTTTCTTCCCTTCACTTTCAATCTGCATGTGTCTTTAGGTCTGAAATGAGTCTATTGCAGGCATCAGATGGATGGGTCTTGCTTTTGTATCCATTCCTTCAACTTATGTATTTTAATTGGAGCATTTAATCTGTGTACATTCAAGGTAATTATTGCTAGGTATGTATTTATTGCCATTCTGTTACTTGCTTTATGGTTGTTTTGTGGTTCTCTGTTCCTTTTTTCTATTGCTTTCTTCTCTCAAGGTTTGCTGGCTTTCTTTTGTGATATACTTGGGTTGCTTGTTCTTTATTTTTTTCATATCTATTACTGGTTTTTGATTTGTAGTTGCCATTAAGTTTATATGTAACATCTTCTGCATATAGCATTACATATTAAGTTGATGGTCCCTTAAGTTTGAACCTATTCTTTACTCATTGTAACTACCTCCAGCAAGGAAGTCTTATGTTTATATATTTTATGTTTACTCCCCTTTCTCTTGGACCCAAGGGTTGCATTAAAACTGCTTCATTTCACTGGATGAAACGATTGGGATAAAATTGCAGTTTCCTTTGTTAACTGAGGATTTTTGCCTTAATCATAGTGATTGAAATGTAACAACATCAGCTCTGAATTGATCATATTTCTTTTTAACTTCACATCACAGAGAGCTGGGTAGCTGCAACCTGAAAACTGTGTACTCTATATGATGTAGCAAAAATTAAATTTTGTATTTTAATAATTTGATGACCTGGAAATTTCATATACTAATCACATAAAAATTTTTTTGGTTGTATCTAAATTATATTAATCAGCAACAAATCTTATTTTGAATGTAATCTTTCGTGATTAAGATTATAGACTTTCACATAGTAATAGAAGTAATCAGTGAGTAAATTAGCAACAATAATTTATAGCTTTCCAAGTTTTCTTTATATAGAGAATATTGTTTTACTCTATGCTTAGATGAAGCACTGTATTGTCATTGTTGTAATAATGAAGATGATTAACAGGCTATTTAAGTGAATGAATTATTCACAATATTTCAAACATTTGGGGTAAATAAGTTTAAGAATGGAAAAGTGCATCTATGTGGTGCCAGGGTAGTTCAGTGAGTTAAGCACCAGCCTTAGGCTCAGGTCATGACCCCACAGTTCTGGGATTGAGCCCAGCATCAGACTCCATGCTCAGTGGGATGCCTGCTTCTCCATCTGCCCCTCTCGTTACTTAAGATTTCATGCTGCTCTCTCTCTCTGAAATAAATATATATATGTTTTAAGTTTAACTTAATAATTAATTAATTAATTAATTAATTAATTATTTTTTAAGAGTGTAGGGTGCCTGGGTGGCTCAGTGAGTTAAGTGTTTGCCTTTGGCTCAGGTCATGATCTCAGGGTCCTGGGATTAAGCCCTTCATTGGGCTCTCTGCTCTGGAGGGAGCCTGCTTCCCTCCTTTTCTTTTTCTGCCTGCCTCTCTGCCTACTTGTGATTTCTCTTGGTCAAATAAATAAATAAATAAATGAAATCATTAAAAAAATAAATTAAAAAAGAGTGTAAAAGCGCATCTAAATAAATGACACTATATCAACTCTACTATATTTAGAGATGCCTGTTGACTAAAAGAAATAACTTTTTCTTTGTAATAACTTTTTTGTGATTAGCAAATAGAAAATGCTTTCTACTCCCATAGAAACACAATTTTCAAATAAATTTATGATTTTGAATATCTTTCACAATTAAAGTAGTAAACATAGTTTCATACATCACAATTATATCACTTATATTTTTCAGAATTAAGGTTTTTGATTTGTTGTTGGCACTACACTATTAAGCCTTGTATAAAGCATTACTGTAAGAAAGCCCTGATAATTCAAATTAAAGCACTTGGTAGAGTTATTTCAGTAAGTATTTATTGAGTATATATAACTCATTTTTTATCATGTATATAAGGAATTTCACTAGGCTCTTTAGGGATTACAAACATAAATTTAACACAGATTATCACTGTTTAGAATCCTACACTCCCATAAAGGCAACAAATTCTCTCTGTGGTGAAATTTAATGTCACACTCATGACTCTAAGTATGAATTATTGATTATGAATTTCAAATAAGTAGAGTTTCTTAATCTGGGTTTTCCCCAAAGCAGAGCTCAAGGTGAAGAATTTTATGTGAGTAGTACATTTGGAATGATAATGATGTGATGCCAGAGAACAGAAATGAGAGACATAATAGTAAAAGAGGGAAGGGGGAAGAGTCATGCAAAGACTGATCGTGAGCCACCCCTACACACAAGATTCTCCCGTCCATGAAGTGGCTACCTTAATGAGCTAATAACACAGCTACAGGAGCAGTTGCATTAATTATAAGTACATTTAAAATGTTTTTTTTTAAAGCAATGGAAAATTTTATTTTTAACAAAAGAAACAAATAAAAATACACAGTCATATCCATAGATCTAGGGTTTTAAAAGTTAATTTAAGGGCACCTGGGTGGCTCAGTGGATTGGGCCTCTGCCTTCCGCTGGGGTCATCATCTCAGGGTCCTGGGATCCAGTTCCCCATCTGGCTCTCTGCTTGGTGGGGAGCCTGCTTCCTCTTCTCTCTCTCTCTGCCTGTCTCTCTCCCTACTTGTGATTTCTCTTTGTCAAATAAATAAATAAATAAATAAGAATCTTTAAAAAAAGTTAATTTAAATACAGACACAGGAATGAAGGTACAGATATTATAGACTAAAGAAAACAGTTAGTGGGGCGCCTGGGTGCTCAGTGGATTAAGCCGCTGCCTTAGGCTCAGGTCATGATCTCAGGGTCCTGGGATCCAGCCAGGAATCCGCCTCAGCATCCCTGCTGAGTGGGGAGCCTGCTTCCCCCTCTCTCTCTGCCTGACTCTCTGCCTGCTTGTGATCTCTCTCTCTGTCAGGTAAATGGATAGAATCCTTGGAAAAAAAAAAAAGACAGTTAGTGGTTCATTAATAAAAGAAATTTTTATTGAATATCCACTATGTATCTAAATAATGTCGGAATTCTAAAAATCTAAGAAAGTTTTCCTTAGCTAATTAATATATTTTTATTAATATATTAATAAGAATTTTATTTTAGTTGTTACTCTATCAATAATTATTAAAGCAGTGGCATCAACATTGTGACTCTTATATTTGAAAGATTCTTGGATTTAACCTTACAATGACAGATTTTCTGTGGCACTTCTGGAAATATCAATTTTCTTTTATTAAGCATTTATCTTTTCAGTGATATCTGTTATGCTATGATTCATTCCTGACAAGCAGTGCTCTCGGGTGAAACATGTTTGCTTTTCATGTCACCCTGAAAACCTCACAGAGGAAGTTTTGACAGGTTATATACAGTGTTCTTGGTGGTTTATTTTGTATTATTTAATGTATTTTCTACATTTTAACAATCCCTATTTTAAAAAGACAACTTCCTTAAAGATATCATAAAATATCTTTTCAACATTAAAGATTCAGGGCTACATATATTTAAGTTTTCTATGATCTTATAGTGCCACATGTTTTTAGGGTATTTGATTAAAAGAATGAAATATAAACTTTTGTTATTTCACAATTAGTAAAATATTTCACTTTCTGTGTTGCTTATATCAATATAAATATAAAGCACCTTTATACAAAAGAAGAAAAATAATATATATTTTGGAAAAAAATTCTCTTGTTCTTTTTTAAAATGTTGTTTTTTTTTTAAAGATTTTATTTATTTGACAGACAGAGATCACAAGTAGGAGGAGAGGCAGGCAGAGAGAGAGGAGGAAGCAGGCTCCCTGCTGAGCAGAGAGCCCAATGGGGGCCTTGATCCCAGGACCCGGGATCATGACCTGAGCTGAAGGCAGAGGCTTTTAAGCCACTGAGTCACCCAGGTACCCCTCTTATTCTTTTTTAAATGGACAAAATGATACATTTAATTTTAAATTATTTTGATCATCTTCCCAAAGTAGTTTCTACATATTTGATTAGTAATGCTTCAATCATAGTTTTGTCTATTTTTTCTATTTCAGTATTTGAGAGTTTATTATCAAAATTATAAATAATAAGTACCATTTGTTACTACTTCCCATGTGCAGCTTAGATGCTCTATGTTTGTTCAATGCATGACTTTATGAAAAATATTCAAACTCTAAATATCTTAGTTTCTTTATTTGTAATGTGGTGATAATAATTGTTTTTATGTCAAAATTCTGTGAAATAATGTATATAATTTGTCAGAATACCTCTAAGAATCTTGCAGTAATGAACAACTACCACGTTTATATGTTGGAGATAACACTTTGCCTTATACTTTACTTTTATTATCACTGCTTCTTAAAACTCAAGTGCTTTTTACTTTAAACTAATTTTAAAGAGCCAATAATTTTCCCTTTCTAATTTTGTATACCTCCAATTTATATGTGTGTGTGTGTGTATGTGTGTGTGTTTACTAAAAAGCAGTGTCTCACTTTAAATGTCTTTAAATGTTAAAACACCACAGTGCACTGAATCAGTGGTACTAAATTCTATGCAAGCTTTTTGTGTTGTCTGTTTGATGAGATTTTTGGCTTATATGTCTCTTTCAGACTTAGTGCCGAAAACCCTCTGGACTGTTTGATTTCAGCTCTATTTTTTACTTCCTAAGTGCTTCACATCTCTGATTCTTTTGTTTGTGTGAAATATGTCTTGCCTTTTACCTGTAATCATGCCACCCAACAGATTGGTCTTTCTGAATTACTGTATGCCCATTAACAAATTACATCCCTTGATCTTTCATCTTGTACAAACATATCATCCTACTTCATGAAGCTTTGGCATAATATATTTCATATCTTGGGTTACTCAGTAACCCAAATATATACCACTATGGAAGTCAAAATTGAAGAAATAATGTGTATATATGGCTAAGAAGATGGGAAAGACAAAGGGAATAAGGTACAGAAAAAGAAGAGACATCATAGCTGGCTATTCTCCAAATGCTTCTTATAAAAATTAACAACAAATTTGACCAGTTAGAACATGCCAAAATGTAAAACTACTTTAAGTTAGGGAAAACCCTTTGAATTATACCTAAATTACAAAATGATTTAAAAATAAAAGTAAGTTTGCTTTTGAGAAAATCTATCATTATTATTTTCTAAATAAAAAAATACATTGTCTAAAGTTTTGTTTCAAGTTAGAGAAATTCTTCATGATACTGACTGCATGAAAACATATATTGTGATTATTTATGTAAATTTCAAGATGAAAATCATTTTCCAAATAGGTTGAACACCTAACAAATTGCCTAATGCTGTTTCTTGAAAAAGCTCAGAATAGAAAGATTTATCTAGTTAGGAGTCGCCAAATTGTAATTCAATTTGATAACTCTAAGTCATAGTCTCTCTATTTAACATTTATAGATTCTGCCAAGAAATGAAATAATTTTCATTTTTATTACTGTACTTAAGCATAGAATCTTCAGTAATAAAAGCTTTAAATGTTTAAGAGAACACTCTCTGGTCCAGTGTCACTGCTCTTAATTTTCTGTAAGTTTTGCTGAAGTTCTTTTAAAGACCTTGTCAAAGAAAAGTGAGATCTCCCCCTCTGATATTTCCAAGTATTTGAAAAATATTTGACACTGAAAAAATATTAAATTTCCACTGTTGAAGTTTTTTTTGTATGTTAAATCTTTTAATTATGTAATATGGGAGACTATATTTTAAAATAGTGTTGACTGTAATAAAAGACTCACTTTTTTACTCTTAAACTCCTTAAATTTGAAAGTAATCTTAAAATACTGAAGAATGGTTCTAAATAAATACAGGAACTTATTATTATTATTGTTACTAATGGTATTTGAAGAAGTGTGTTATGTTTCATTTGACATCAAGTAAAAATTATTTGTAAAGCAAGCAAAATAGAATGATAATAACATACATTATAACAGTGACTATTGTATCAGTTGTAAATGACAAGTTTTAACTTAAAACCATCAGATGAGAATTTTAACTACATAGTTTTCTCATATATATATGTAAATATATTATTTATAATTTTAAAAAATGTTTAAAAATGTTTACAAATAAGACTTCCACATTGGGTCATGACTGAATAGTTTTTATAAAAATAAACTTTCTGCTGAAACAACAATAAAAGCTAGAAAAATAAAACACTCCTAAAAGAATACAAAAAAAAAATTAAAAAGACAAAATGTGAGGGGTCAACAGAAAAGGGAAGTACACTGATATAAGCACTTTTTTTTTTCCTCAAAAGAAATGTACAAATTTCTAGCAAGAAAAATAGAGTCCAAGAAAAAGATACTGTTTTGGACTTTCACTAGTCTCACCTGATACTGTAGACAGGTTGAAGCTAGGAATTAACAAGGTATCTGGGTCTCAAAGAGAAGAAAGCCCTGGTCAGCCAAGAATTCTACATGCATACAATCTTCCTGAGTCATTTGTCAACTTCTAAGCTGGGCATGTATAAATGTGAGTTACAATATGAAGAAGAAAACAATTACTGGAATACAGAAGAACTAAGCAGAGACTTTAATAGTCTGGTTTTGAGGAACAGAGATTAAAGTATAGGGCATGCCATAGTAAAGTGATAAGGGCTTTTTATAAGCACCCTCGAGGTCTAAACTTTAATGATAAAGCCTAGATTCTAGGAGTGAAATCTATATCCATGGACTAAGATGAAAACATAAATAGATAAAGAAGAAGTGGTATATATATATACAATGGAATACTATGCAGCCATCAAAAGAAATGAAATCTTGCCATTTGCAATGACATGGATGGAACTAGAGAGTATTATGCTGAATGAAATAAGTCAATCAGAGAAAGACAATTATCATATGATCTCCCTGATATGAGGAATTTGATAGGCAAAGTGGTGGGGGGGCTTGGGAGTAGGGAAGGAAAAAATGAAATAAGATTGGATCCAGAGGGAGACAAACCATAACAGACTTTTAATCTCACAAAACAAACTGAGGGTTGCTGGGGGGAAGGGGATGGGGAGAGGGTAGTTGGGTTATGGACATTGGGGAGGGCATGTGCTATGGTGAGTGCTGTAAAGTGTGTAAGCCTAACAATTCACAGACCTGTACCCTGGGGAAAATAGTACATTATATGTTAATAAAAAAGAGATGAAACCATAAATAAACTAGGCACAAATGAATCAAAGTTATTGTCTTAATTCTAAATAAAAGAGGAGAATTAAACCATTCTGAAGGAAGAGTATATCAACTAAGAACTGATTTTTTTTAATAAAATTGAAGAGATTTCAATAAAAAATGTCCAGACATGCCAAAAAGACCCACAAAAATTCCTCACCAGGTTCAAAGTACTAAAATTTGAAGAGAGGAAAAAAAGAATATAGAAATAGATAAACACATCAAGCAATAGCTTTCAGTCTTTTCACTCTCCATATTCCAAACTGGAACATTTTACTTTCTCTTCCAGTTTCAAGCATGAGAGGAAAAAGGGATTTAAATGTATTATTAAAACTTATATGAACATATGGGAACTTGTAAAAAGGTCCAATGGTAATTTAATTAGAGAAAGCTAAAATAAGAGAAGCAATTTTCACTGAACTATAGATTATTATTTTTCAAAGTAGATGAAAGACTAAAACCAATGAATTTTAAAAATGTGTGAACCAGAAGTAGGGTAATTACAAAGAAAAGAAAGCCTCAGAATAGCACAGTAAAACTTCTGAGTGCCAATTCAGAGGAAAAGCTAAAATCTTAATGTGGCCAGATAAAAAAGATACATTATCTTCAAGGAGGAAAAAGAGGACTGACAGATGACCTTTCAATGTGGAATATAGAAGTCAGGAAACCAAAAAAAAAAAAAAAAAAAAAAAAAAAAAAAAAAAAAAAAAAAAAAAAAAAAAAAAAAAAAAAAAAAAAAAAAAAAAAAAAAAAAAAAGACATTATAATGTTTGGAGGGAAAAAAAACCTAAAGTTCTATAACATGAAAAATCATCCTTTATTTGACAGAGAAAGAGAGACACTGAGAGATGGGAATACAAGCACGTGGAGTGGAAGAGGGAGAAGCAGGCTTCCCGCTGAGCAGGGAACCCGATGCAGGGCTTGATCCCAGGACCCTGAGATCATGACCTGAACCAAAGGTAGACACTTAACAACAGAACCACACAGGTGTCTTGAAAAATCCCCCTTTAAAAATTACAATGAAGTAGATGTTCCAAGACGACAAACAAAAGCTCCTGAGATTGTATTAAATAAAAGTATTGCATCAATATTAACTCTTCTTTTTTTAAAAGATTTTATTTATTTATTTGACAGAGAGATCACAAGTAAGCAGAGAAGCAGGCAGAGAGAGAGGGGGAAACAGGCTCCCTGCTGAGCAGAGAGCCTGATGCAGGGCTTGATCCCAGGACTCTGAGATCATGACATGAGCTGAAGGCAGAGGCTTAACCCACTGAGCCACCCAGGTACCCCAATATTAAATTTTCTAATTTTGAACACTGTGCTTTAACTGTACTGTGATGACATATGGAATTAATCTATTTCTTAAAAAATACACACTGAAGTATTATGGAGTTAAGGGTATGATATAAGCAACCGATTCTCAAAAGTTTCAAAAGATTATATGTATATTTTTTAAAGGGGCAGAAAACCTGAAAGGCATGCAATGGATACTATTAGTGCTCTAACATATATGTTATACCATATACAGCTATATCATATATAACAAATATGTTATACCCTATATAGTTCCTGCCTAAGTCTTCCTGAATCTTTGCCTCTATGAGAGTGTTCCAGCTTCAGGACTATAGCAGGTTCCATGGAAAAGGTTGAAGAAAGATAATGTCCCAGATGTGACCCTCAATAAATGAAGAATGAGATATAATGGACAAATTCCTTATACTAGTTTCTGTTGCCTTATAACATTTCAACACAAATTTAGTTGTTTATAATAAAATAAGTTTATTATTTTATAGTTCTATAGGTTATAAGTGTAAAATGTATCTTGCTAGACTAATGTTGCTTCTGGAGGTTCTGTGGCCCAATCCATTTGCTTGCTTTCTCCAAATTCTAGGCCTACCTGCATATTTTAATTTGTGTCCCCTTTCATTCTCCATGGTCAGTGATGACTGATGGATAGATAGATTCTCAAGATGTCATCTTTGATTCTAACACTTCTGCCTCCCCCATGCACATTTCAGGACTCCTGTGACTTCCTTGGGCCACCTGGGGGTCTAAACTAATCTCTAAGGTCAGTTGATCTATAACCTTAATTCTATTTGTAACATTAATTCTTCCTTGTCACATAACCTAAAATAGTTGCAGATTCTGGGAATTGAAACATAGACACTTTGAGGGAACGTTCTTTTGCCTATTCCATAACCTAATGTATTTAGCCCAAAGTGTGAAATTTTGAAGTGTGTTCTCAATCTCCAGTGAATTCATTCCTATTTTCCCACAGCAGTTATCCATTCACTTACACAGGCTTTTGTACCTTTTCTTTCTCCCTCTCTTACTCTAACATTTCTTTAATAAGCCTTCCTTGGATCACTTTCCAAATAACTGCTTGAACTCATCTCAGGTCCTGCTTTAGTTGGAAATTAAATTTGATGAAGTGCTTAACAAAATGGAATGCCATAATATCCAATTAACTTATTAAAATGTGCTTAACATTATTTTATAAAAATTATATCAATTAAAACCACACTGACATAATACATATACTGACTAGAACGGATTATAACACACATGCACAGATTCTCACACTCATAAACCCTGAGGACAACGATAAAAAGGAACTCTCATGGTAAGGATATATATTCAATATCTGTTTGGAAAACTTCTGGGTAATAACATTAATATGTCAGAAATTACACTCCTTAATGTATGTTCTTAGGAAATAAATGCTAAAGTACTAAGGACTAAGGTATATGATGTAAATAATCTATTCTCAAATGGTTCAGACAAAAATAATATGTATATTTAAAAAACAAGCAGAAGGCTTTACCCCATATGTAACAGTTGGTGTTATTAACTCACTCACACCCTCTAGCTTATTCTGGCAGTCATGTAAGTGCATATGTGTTTCTAAAGCATATGTTTATAATAGATTTGTTCATAATATACCAAACTGGAAACAGTTGCAAAATCCATCAAAAGCAAGATGCAAATTATTATCTACTTATAGTTTAAAATAAAATAACAATGAGAAGATACAAATTAAAATTTAACATACCAACTAATATTACCATTGTGTTGTGTTTTTCATGTTACTATCATAATTAGAAATATCCAAACTCCAGACCTGTTTATGTATCAAACTTAAAGATTTTTCATGATGTTCTGACCACTGTGCTCTGAATTAGCTTTGACTTTCTCCCTTATTGAACATTCCTTAAATTAATTATATATCCATGAGAATCATAACTGTAATCACATAACACTTCTATTACATGATTATTCAAACATAGTTTATTTTAGTATGTCTGGCTTTTTTTCCCTTTTTTTTTTTACCTGAAAAAGTCATGGTTAGTCCTGGTTTCCTGGTTGCCAGTCAATACTTTTGTCACCATGTGATCAATGTTATGTGTGTGTGTATGAGGGGGGGCTTAGGTATTAGAGTTGAGCATTTTTTCTGAACATGGCAGAAAACTTTAGCTAGTTATCTCACAAATATATTTAAGTTCTCTTTGAAAATCATCTCCTACCTAATAAGTACCCCTGCAAATTTTACAGAGGTATTTGTATCTTAAACATTGCTAAAGAAAAGTTTAGAACATTTAAAAGTTACATATTTAATAGAACTGGTGTAAGGGTAATGCTATTTGACAAGAAACCAAGTGCTATTATGAAAATATATTAAAAAATGGAAGCATAGTTAATATTTTGTAGAGGAATACGTAAGTAGTGTTATTATTAACATATAGTACACTCTAAAATACAGATAAGATGCTTAAAAATGAAAATTGAAATAGTGAAAAACAATATGGTGAGACAAAATAACAAGTTTCAGGTTTTTGGATTATTGTCCTAAGTACACAAGAACAAAGCATCTGATGAATGTTTTACTACTTTATTTTTTATTAAGGAAGCATACAGTAGTCGAAATTTGGGAACTAGTATAATAAAAGTGAATAGAATAAAACAAACCATCCAACCATAAATATTGTTAATACTGTGTAGATTTTTTCAGACTTTTTTATAGTATGCTGTAGATGTAGACTTGCAATCTTTTTATTTACTGTATCTTTAACATTTTCCCAATTCAGTATATTTTTATCTATATTTTTTTCTTTAAATAATGATACCACCCAAGAATTCTCTCAACATTTTACAGAATCTACATGAATCATTTCTGTTTTGGAAAAACTGGTGTGAGTTGCTTGTGAAAATTCATCTTATTACCTGCCTAGTGCCTTGTTCATCCTGAGTTCTTAATCTTAGTGAAGAATACTACCATAAACCCAGTAGTAACTCATGTTGAAACTTGGAAGGTGAACTTGACACCTTCCCCTCCTTTAATGAGCAGAGGACTTGAATTTAATTGCCTTTCTTAACCCACAATGGCATTAGTGTTTTGAAAAATGACTTTCATCTGAAATTATTATCACAGCTTAATTGGGTGCCATCCCACTACTCTTCAATTGATCCTTCCCTGTGCCGCTAAAGACATTCTTCTAAAAACGGATCATGACTCTTGTTTTACATGCTCTATTGTTTCTCTTTGATTTTAGAATAAACCTCAACTCCTGAAATATGGATTCTAAATGCCATAGTCCATTAGAGCTGCTATAACAAAATACCACAGACTGGGTAGCTTATAAACAGGAGAAATGTGTTGTTCATAATTTGGGAGGCTGGAAGTCTGAGATCAGAGTGCCCCAGCAAGATCAGGTGAGCTCCTTCTTCCAGGTCACAGACTTCTTGTATCCTCACAGGGTGAGGCAAGGGACCTTTCTTAGATCTCTTGTTAAGGGCACTAATCTCATTCATGGAGGCTCCATCATCATTACCTAAGCACCTCCCAAAGCCTCACCTCCTAAATGCCATAATCTTTGGAGGTTAGGATTTCAATATATGAATTTTGGGAGAACACAGACAGTCAGGCCATGACACTGAGATTGATTGTGACCTATAGACCTAAGGTCTTTCATGACCTCGGACATGTTAAAATTTCCTAAGCATCTCTTCCTTGGCTGGGGAGCCTCAAACTTGTTCTATTAGACTGAAACTTTTCTTTCCAATCTCAGATTAATGACACATCTACTGAAAAATATCCTCCAAATCCAATTAGCTTAGGTTAAGTAATCCAGCTGCATTTGATGCATATTGCTTGATTGTATCTTCTGTGCTAGACTGTAAGCCCAGTGAGGACAGACTTCATGTGAATGCATCTCAAAGCTTATCAGACAGTCAGGCACATAAGCAGTTAATAAATCTCCCACTATCCAAGTAACAAATTAAAGGACATTATAGTTTTTCCTATTTTTGACTGCTATAGACAATATTTTACTATTATTATATGCATATCTGAAGAATTATTTACTATTCTTTAAAACTTAATTTTGACCCCCTCCAAAAAAATGATGTTTGACATTTTTGAGGTAGCAAGCTCAGAATGAGCTTAAATTATCACAAGATTCATAGCAAAGTACATATGGGACATTGGGGTAGACCTAAAAATACACTGCTAATGTTATGTTACATTTTATATCATTAGTGTTCAAAATCCCAACATCTTTTCAAAAGGAGATTGAGTACCTTTGTATTAAAATAAGAGAGAAGATAACAGTTTTATGTGGAGAAGAGAGCAAAAGGTCTGGAATTAGGGGATCCTTATGTATCCTTCTTCCAATATGGATACTACCAAAGTAACAATTTGCAGGTCACCTAACCTTTCTAAGACAAGTCCTAGTTTCCACCTCTAGTAATTAGGAAGTTGCGTTAAATGAACTATTAAATTCAGTATCTATGAAATAAGTTCTCAAAGAGTAGCATATGATTGAAATGGATATTTCAATAAGAATATTCTGAGAGTCTAGTTCTAAATTCAGTTGATTTGAGCAATTTCTTCACCTCTCTATTACTGAAGCTAAATATCAGTTTAATTTTTCTAGTGGCATGGTGAAGTAATGTATATGTGCACATATATAATACATATTACATATGTATATATATGTATGTGTGTATATATACATATATACACACTTTATACAACTCTAAGAATAGCAGTCGATTATAGTTTAACTTGTAAATTTTTTATTTCAGAAAATTTCCAAGTATAATTACATTAATAAATCCAATTATGTTAGTAATTCCTTACCAAACTTCTGTTTCATAAATATGGATACTTAATAGAATATGATATATAATTAGTATTTGAAATGATAACAACTTTATACTTCATGTGACACATTATACCATTAGTATAAAATAACTAGAATTAAAATACAGATATAATTTTTAAAACAATTTTAAAAGTCTGGAGTCAGATTTACTATCCATATATGTCATATATGTGCACACACACCTAGGTACACAGACACACATATTTGTGTGTCTGTGTGTGTGTGTCTATCACTAAGTATAGAATTGCAGATATTTTCTCTTTAATTACAAATTATTTCACTCAATAAAACAATGGAATAACATTGTATTTAAAAAAAATATGTCTCCTAGGGTGTCTGGGTGGCTCAGTCATTAAGTGTCTGCCTTCAGCTCAG
The DNA here is from genome assembly GCA_004024625.1 of Mellivora capensis. NCBI lineage: Eukaryota > Metazoa > Chordata > Mammalia > Carnivora > Mustelidae > Mellivora > Mellivora capensis. Next base: position 224,356 of record PISX010000752.1, on the reverse strand, counting down.
GTCATGATTCCAGGGTTCTGGGATCAAGCCCTGCATCGGGCTCCCTGCTCAGTGGGAAGCCTGCTTCTCCCTCTTCCATTTCCCCTGCTTGTGTTCCCTCTCACTGTCTCTCCCTCTCTGTCAAATCAATAAATACAATCTTTAAAAACAAACAAACAAACAAGCAAAAAACCTCTCTCCTTTAAAATAGGAGAGGTAGAAAACAGAAAGATATATATTACCTCCCAGAGGGGTATAAATATTATAAATAATATTTCCCTAAAAGATATATCTGTTACACTATTTGCAAAATCAATGAATCATTTACTTTGTTGTAATTATTAGTGTGGGCCATTCCACATATTAATACTATGCAAATCTTTAGTGTTTAGTGTTCACTCAAATTTCCCTTGTTCTCTTACTTATAAAAGTTTGCAGTTGCCCATCCCTAGAAGCAAGTGTAGGTGGGAAAATTAGCTAAGAAAGTAATGAAGAGGGGAAAATATGAACCTTAAATTACTTGTGTGTGTCTATGATACAGAACCAGTTTTATATCTGTATTTTCCCTACAGTGTTTATATTAAAAGTTGGATACAGTCTGAAAGAACATCCAACAAAATGGTAATTGTGGTTATCTCCTGTTCATAAACTTAAAGTGAAAATGTTTTTGTTTCTGTTTATTTGTACCTTCTAATTTGTCTACACCCATATTGGATTAGTGATCTTATTGTAAGTTAAAAAAATAGAACAAAATTTATGCAAATGGAAGCTTTATTCCTCAAATATTGTATCCTACTTTTGTTGAGTGTTTGCTGGGGAAGGCTTTATGGCAGTATGTTAATTACACTGTTTCTTTTTATCCTAACTGCATTTGCATAATTATTATTTCAATAATGCAATCAAGATCTTAAATGTTTCATGACATAAAATGAATATGAAACCCAAATAAATATAAGGCGAAAGTCACCTGACTGTAAAAAACATTCACTATTCATCATTCCATTTAACCTTCCAACAAAAATTTAAATTCATGAGAGTTTCCCCCAAATTTGTGGAGTAGTCCATGTTTCTGTTTTAAAGCAAAACATGCTGCTCAGACATCCAGATTATACTTTATCATGCTTTCTGTTTATAATTTTCTTTGCTAAGTTTATGAATATTTTTGAATTATACATTTTCCTGATTTTATGTTAAATATTGTAATTGCTGAGATTATTGGATTCCAAGTTAATAAATCCACTTTCCCTCTGTTAGATTCTCATTTGTGTGAATTACATTTTCAATATTCTATCATAGTCTTTATACCTGATTAAAGGTCATACAGCACGAAAAGTCTGGTATTTGAAAGTAGAAAATGAGTCCATTTGGTCTATATTACAATGGATAATCCATCCAGGATAGTGAAGGCTTCATTTAATAAAAAATCACACTGCTGGATTATTTTATATATTTTTGTGTATTGATGGTTCAGTTTGCTCTTCTGAGATCAAAATAAATTTTCTTCAACTTTCATTGTGCTAAGCTGAGTTTAGTATGTTTGCCACAAAAATAAAATTGTAGTGATAAAGTGAGTTTTGGAATTTGAAGGGAAAGCTACAAATAAATAACAAACAAAAATGGAAAATAGAAATAGATTCTCAACTCTAAGTTGGGAATATAAAGTACATCCTACAAGCTTACCATTACTTAAAAATTTACTCTATAAAAATTTCACTCATCTCAAAAAAAAATTCATTGAGTATCATGAAGTTCAACAATTATTTTAAAAATGTATCAAGCAAAAAGATGAACTACTTAGAATAAAACACCTTGACCAATTTTTTAAGAAAATCACTTCTACAGGAATGTGGAAAAATTATGTGAAGAATTTAGGCATTAGTAAAATCACTTCCTCATTTACAATTTCTGTGATAGACAGCTTTCAAAATGGATCCCAATGTTCTCCACTCTCTGATATTTATACCCTGTGTAAAACTCTCCATTTGAATAAAGGCAAGAACTGGTGACCAGCTTCAAATAAATATAACATGGCCTAAGTTATATTATGATATGTTACTTCTAAGATTACACTACAAAAGATTGTCATTTCCATTGTGTTCCCTTTCTCTCTTTCTCTCACACACCTTTTTGTTTTCTCACTCTCATGAAGACAAACATCTTGTGAATTGTGAATTTCCTGTGAAAATATCCACATAGCAAGGAAACAAGGGAGGATTTTGGTCAATAGTATGCAAAAAACTGTCCCCACATGAGTTAGCTTGAAAGGGTTCTTTCTCTAGAAGGTCTTAAGATGACTGCTGTTTTCAGCTGCCTTAAAGGTATGCTGTTTGGGTATCCAAAGCCATCAGACCCAGATAAGCAGCACAGTTTCCTGACCCCCAGAAACTGAGATAATAAATGCTGCTATAAGCCAGAGAGGTCAAGGGTAATTTGTTATACAGCAATTATAATTAACACAATTTTATACAAATTATGTTCTGAATTCCTATAATGACAGATTCAACAGATGGTAATTTCCCAACAACTACACATACAATGGAACTAATTCAGAGAAATAAATATACTTAGTTGTTCTTTTCTGTAATCAGTGGGAGTGGAGAAAGGAAGGGATTAAGAAAGATGTGATGAAGAACATACTCATTTTCTACCAAATTAATAGGATACAAATTTTCAATAATTTATAATTATTCATCAAAAATATATACATTTATTTTTATAAAGAAATTAATAGAAGTTTAAGAGTTGTATATATTATAGGGCAATTTGGCCTTCTAGATAGATTGCTTAATATCACCATTATAACTTAGTTCTAATCAATAGTCTGCTTATAAATTTATGGGCTTTAGTAACTAGTCTCTGTCTCATCTGGATGAGATGATCTTTAAGATACATAACAATTATAAAATTCTATGGTTATAATTTCTGGTTTCTTACTCATTTTTACACATTTAACACTCATAAACTTCAGTAAACTGAAGTAGAAATTATTATTGGAAATACAGATTAAAATAGATTAGGACAATTTTTAAACAAAATGATACAACTGGACTTTCAAAGAAACCTAAGGCAGTTTTTATATAAAATATTTTATAATTAAAGGAAGGTTAATTAAACTACAGCTATTTTGATTGATTACAATAATTTAGGCTCTGTGCTAATTTATATTTGTACTTTATTATTCCCAGTTATAGATCAAAAATGTTATTAAGTGACAAGCCTATAGACACATATCTATAAAAGAATAGAGATAAGATTTAAATTTCCATTCCCAAATCATATAATCACAGTGGTCATGTAACATGTTTATATGTTAAAATATTTTATTTTATTTTAATTTACTGAAAACATTTTAGTTTTGTGTTAGATAATGAAATATTATTTAAAAACTTAATTAACTACATTAAAATTAGTTAAGAACAACCAGAAAAATATTCATCAAATAAAGACTAAAACAAGTTTTACAATTTTAAAAACAAAAGTTGGCATTTACACTGGAAATTAACACAGATTTGATAAAAAAACTATACAGATAACTTGTAAAGCAGTTGCCAGAATATTGACATATTTCTTACTAATAGGTAAAAGTAAAATTAGATCATCTTTGAAATAGTGGGCACAATTATAGCTATTTCCCTCTAGTAATAGTGAAGGATCATTGCCTTTCCTTGTAAAGTACAAATTTAATTAAGGTTGTGTTTAATTTAAATATCAATTTTTTTTTAAGCCAAATAAATCCGATTCAATTTAAAGAGCAATTTATGTGATGGGTAATAAGCATGACACACTGGCTCCTCAGGTGAAGCAGAAAGATAAAGATGGCTATATTTAATTTTTAAGAGATGTGACACATAACATAATAACTGACCTTAAATAGGAAATCTCTGTGATTATATAAATCAGAGAGTTTCTGTGATATGAAATAAAGCCTCCTGGGTAACTAATATTGTGAGAGTTATATTGCTGAAATGGAAAAACCAAAGCTGACAGGCTATGAGATTAAGCAAAGGGCATAGAGTGGACTTCCTAATGCTTGTCTTCAAGAGGTGATAAAATATAACAGAGCCCCCTACTTTTTAATAAACTTTCACTTACTATTTTACTGTTTCCAAATATTATCTCACAAATGGAAATGTTTTCATAGTGTATACAATAACATGTTTGAAATTCACCAAAAAAAACTCAAGTCCTTAAATCATATATTCATTATGTTCTTTCAAGAAACAATAAACTAGGGGCATCTGGGTGGTTCAGTCAGTTAAGCATTTGCCTTTGGCTCAGGTCATGATCCCAAGGTCATGGGATCTAGCCCTGCATCGGGCTTCCTGTTTGGTGGAAGGCCTGCTTCTCCATCTCCTTCTGCCTGCTGCTGTGCCTACTTGTGCTCTCTAAATCTGTGAAATAAATAAATAAATAAAACCTTTTTAAAAAAGCAATAAAATAAGCATTATTTAATGGCTATTTTTGTGTTTTACTCTGTACCATTTTACTGGCATTTAAAATGATTTCCTAAATCTTGTTTAAGGATAAATGGGGAGCATGTGCACAGTTAATTGAACCAATATAAAAATTGATTCAACTTATCAGCTCAGTCATCATTATTTCTGTCTGATCTTTTGATAGCAGGCTGATCAGAGTCGTAGCAGTGACTTTGAACCCATAGCTCATGTCACTGAATTAAGAAGCAGAACCAATACTGAGAGAGCTCATACTTTGAAGAAATTAAGCACATAATTATTAAGTGAATATATTCAAACGGTTTTTGAAATGTTAAAATATATAGCCATTTATAAAACACTCAGATTGTTATAGCCAAATCACATTGGGGTTCTTAGTGGTGGTGATATATTGTGATGAGTGATATTTTCATAATTAACTAAGTATGTACAATAGAGTAAACAGACCAAATTTGTTTCAAATTTTCTCTCATTTTTTATTTTCAATATTATTCACTGAAAATTTTAAAATACATTTCCTTATATTTTCTTAAGGTATGCAAATGCTTATTTCCATTGAGAATTTTAGACCACTTTTGTTATAATTTTTCCATAATTCACTATATTCTGTCATATAATTCAATAATAGATCTTGCCACTTTTATTACTAGTGAATGTGCCTGCTATGCTCTCAAGAATTAAAATTATTTCTTTAAGGTTGTGCTTTAATAGCTCTAAATCTAGCCAATTATTCTATTAAATTGCTAACTGAAGACAGGCAAGGGATATAATTCAGGAACTACAGTGGCTCTATATTTAGACTGATATTTTTTTCATTCTTATTATAAACGGAATTTATCTGATAATTCAAGCATTCTACCTTCCCAATAGTGGACGATATTTGACTGGCCTATAATTTCCTGATAATTCACATGTAAATATCCAACTAGAAGCAGAGCTGTAATAATTCAGTCTCCCAAATAATTCAGTCATTAAGGATTAATGCAATGATGCTTCCACCATATTCAATTATGAATAAAATTTATATAAGAATTTTGAGTATTTTTTACTGAAAAATTGAATATTTTGATAATACAATACATTATTGAGTAAAGTAAAAGTCAAAATTAGTTGTTTTCCATCCTTTACTTTGCTGGATTAATGTAAGTTTTTACTAACAAATTTTTGAAACAACCTATAAAAATTTTACAATTGAACCGATTTAACACAGAAGTGAATATTCCAGGGGCTCCTTGGTGGCTCAGTCAGTTGAGCGTCCAGCTCTTGATTTGGCTCAGGTCATGCTCTCAGGGTTGTGAGATCGAGCACCATCTGTGGTTCTGCTGAATCTGGTTGAGATTCTCTTTTCCTCCGTCCCTCCCCCAGTTCACATTCTCTGTCTCTAAATTAAATAAATAAAATCTTTAAAAAAAAGAAAAGAAGTGAACTCCATAATATTCAATTGTATTCACTATAAACTGCCAATTAAGAATTTATCATCTACTTGGGACGCCTGGGTGGCTCAGTTGGTTGAGCAGCTTCCTTCGGCTCAGGTCATGATCCCAGCATCCTGGGATCGAGTCCCACATCGGGCTCCTTGCTCGGCAGGGAGCCTGCATCTCCTTCTGCCTCTGCCTGCCACTCTGTCTGCCTGTGCTCGCTCATTCTCTCTCCCTCTCTCTGACAAATAAATAGATTAAAAAAAAAAAGAATTTATCATCTACAATCTTTCAGAGGACTATACTTCCTTTCACTCTAACTCATAAATATGTGTGTATGCAAATCTTTCAATACATATATATATATTTATTTATAAATATGTGTAAATATGCATTAATTCATATTCTAAGACACACCAATTAGGATGTCTTAAAATAAGTGACCAAATTAGTATATTGCAATTAATACCTCTAGTTTAGTAATATTAATATTGTTAACATACATTCAGTATCATTTCAGGTCTTCTTTATCTGGAATTTTACCTTTTTTTTTTTTGGAAACAGGCATCATTTGTTAATCCATATCTTTAGACTTGTCTTGTGAGGTGGTGAAAAAAAGAAATGCAAGAAAGAAAGAATAAAAAATTGAGGATGAGACTTATTCCTGACAAATATGACCCATATGTATAATTTTACAAACAAGTAACATAAGTTTGAGGATTAATCAATGTTTAGGTCTGCATTTTTTTCCCACTTCCTTCTAATTTTTACTAGCAATGCAAAATTTGAACTTGGGGACTTAACAACTGTAATCACTATTCAAGTGTTAAGTTTAATGGTGTCATTTGCATTCTGATTAATATGCTTAATTTACTTATTGCATAACTCATTTAATTTCTTGAGTGCATAAAAATACTCAATGGCCTATATAAATATTTGGTGTTACTTAAAAATTGTAATTATTGTTCACATATATATCTTCAAACAATATATATCCACTGTTAAACTTATCTTCCGTAATAGTTAAACCTTATTTCTTGTAAAATATCTTTGAATTAACTCTTTCATCCAAAAAGCTTAAAAAGTAAACATTTATGAGTAGCTCATGGTAATACTAATTTTGTTGAAAAATAATAGTTTTATCAATTTGATGACAGGTGTCATTTCCAATGAAATATTAATATTTGTATTTCTTCTTGAAAATTCTCTGATCTGTTTAACTTGCCATAATTGAACCGCTCTATAGCTACTGAAGATAATTATTTATAATCCTACTAAATAACTATAAATTTTTTAAATTACCAATTATTCAGGGTTAAGTGAGGACTACAAAAAATACCTTATTCATATCTTATAGACAAATTTTGAGGGAGCACGGATCATAAGATTTTTGTATATTCTTTATAACATCAGTTTAAATTTGTTCAGCTATTTCCTTAAGGACTAGCAATTATGCCTATTGATGGTTTTATGCTTTAGTAGCTTCTTGTCATCATCATAATGATATTTTTATGCTTTTAAAGTTGACACTTATAAAAAAATAAAGTTGTCACTTATCATCTAACACATTTTTATAAAATATGAAAACTGACGAATGGAAATCTTTCTAATATATATGCAATTCTTTAAGAAAATGAAGACAATTTAACCTGTGGAATGAAACAGAAAACTGATTTTAAAAATCTCTTAAAGAAATATATTTTTCTAACTAACTGCTAACAAGCAGTTCTGCTATTAAATCAATTTGAACATCAGAACTTGTCTGAAAATGCATTGTCCTTATATCAGGCAGAATGTTAAGATAGACCTTGTTCAGAGCTATGCCCATCAAATCCCAGTGACATTTATAGAGAAATAGAGTAAACAATCCTAAAATTCATATGGGATCACGTAGTGCTTAGAATAGCTTTAAAAAAGCACAAACAAAAACAAAACAAGAAAACATAAAAAAAAGAAAAATCTTGAAGACTCATACTTCCTGACTTCAAAACATGTTACAAAGCAACAGTAATCAAAATAGTATGAAATAGTATGCTACTGGCATACCATACTAAAACAGACACATAGTATATGAAAAAGAGAGTCCAGAAATTTTATATTTTACATATATATGTATATGTTTAAATGATTTTTGACAAGGGGTCAAATCTATACAATGAGGAAAATATAATCTCTTTAACAAATAGTTTGGGGGGCATCTGAGTGGCTCAGTTGGTTAATCGATTGCCTTCAGTTCAGGTCATGATCCCGGAGTCCTGGGATCAAGTCTCCTATTGGGCTTTCAGCTCTGTGGGGAGTCTGCTTCTCCCTCTGACGTTCTCCTCTCTCACGCTCTCTCTCTCTCAAATGGATAAATAAAATCTTTAAAAGAATAGTTTTGGGAAAACTGGATATTCACATGTGAAAAAATGAACCTGGACCTTTATCATATACTACACAAAAATCAAGTCAAAATGGATTAAAGACTTAAATGCAGTTTATGAAACTCTAAAAATCTTAGAAGAAAGCATGGGGAAAGTCTTTATAACATTGACCTTGGAGATCATTTCTTGACTATGACAGCAAAAGCACTAATAATGAAAGCAAAAACAGACAAGTAGGATTGCATCAAGCTAAAAGCCTTCTGTACAACAAAGGAAACAATAGATTTTAAGATAACCCAGGAATGGAAGAAAATATTTGCAAATGACATATAAGACATATTGATAAGAATTCAATCTCCAAAACATATAAGGAATGCCTACACTCAAGAGTAGAGAAGCACAAGGCACCTGTGTGGCTCAGTCAGTTAAGTGTCTGCCTTCAACTCAACTCATGATCTCAGGGTCCAGGTATCAAGCCTCATATTGGGCTCCCAGAAAGGGAATCTCCTTCTCTCTCTGTCCCTCCCCACCACATGCTCTCTTTCTCTATCTCTCTCAAATAAATAAAATAAATCTTAAAAAAAGAACAAAGAAACAAATAACTCAATTAAAAAATGGACAAAGAATTTGAATAAACATTATAACAAAACAAGACATGGTAATGGCCAACAGTTACATAAAGAGATGATCAACATCACTAGTCATCAGGGAAATACAAATCAAAATCACAATGAGACATCACCTTACACTTGTTAAGATGACTATTTTATTAAAAACAAAACAAAACACCAAATGTTTGTGAAAACATGAAAAACTGGAATCTTTGTACACTGTTGGGAATGTAAAGTGCTGTGTCCACAATGGAAAATAATATGGAGGCGCCTCAATAATTAAAAATAGAATTACCTTGTAATCCAGCAATCCCATTTCTGGGTATATTCCCAAAAAATTGAAATCAGGACCTCAAAGAGTTATCTGCATGCCCATGTTCACTGTAACATTATTGACAGTAACCAAGGTATGGAACCAACCCATGAATGAATGGATACAGACAACGTGGCACATATATTCAATGGAATATCATTAAGCTATTAAAAATAACTAAATCTTGTCATTATGTGGCAACATGGATGAATTCAGAAGACTTTATGCTAGGTGAAATAACCCAGTCACTGAAGGACAAAAACTACATGAATCTACTTATATGAGGTACCTGAAATGGGCCCAAAGAAATAGGAGTAGAATGATGGTTTTCAGGGAAAATGGAAATTTGTTGCTTAACAGGAATAAAACTTCAGTTTTGCAAGATGATTAAGTCCTAGAGATCTGCTGCACAACACTGTAGAGTTAACCATACTGTATTATGGGCTTAAATATTTGTTGAAAGTGTAGATCTTACCATAATTAAAAAAAAAAAAGATGGCTTTGTAACCTTTGCCTCTGGCATAAGATCAGTGATTATTTTATATTTATGGCAAAAGGGCAAAATATATATCAAATATATTTTATATTGCAGATGTAGTTAAGGTTACTAATTTGGTGACTAGGTAGAGACATTGTGTGCACATAATCTAATCTCATCCTTACAAAGGGGAAAGTTTTCTCAGGCTGGTGGCAGAAGAAATCAGAGATTTGAAGCACAAAGAGGATTCAATCCACCAGTGCTGGCTAAAAGATGAAGGTGGCCATGTGACCAGGAATGCAGTAGGCCTAAAAATCTGAGAGTGGTCTCTGGTTTGAGAACAAGAAAGGAAATCAGAACCTCACTCCTACAAGCAAAAAAACCTGAATTCTGTGAATAATCTGAATGAGTCTAGAAGCAGATCCTTCCAGGTAGGAACCTATTAGACCTGTTGCTTATGCCTTATAAGGTCCTTTGCATTGGTGGCAGATAAGCCTGACCAACTTATCTTCTAATCTACAGATTTTTCAAGACTTTTATGGGCAGATCTATCAGCTTTGTTGATTACACACTTATTTGTTGTTGTTGTTGTGTCCAACACAAACACTAAGATAATATTTCCCTTGTCATATGTAGACTTTGTTATGTATTATTTCTTCACTCAAATTATATTTCTATATTAAGATAGAAATATATTTCTATACTGGGATAGAAATAACTAAGTACATATCAGATAGAATAAGGGAAGAAACAGGACATACAAACACTTTCATTGAACAAGAGGATTAAGATGTATTTCATTTTTTTATAGCGTAGCCATTCACTTCCTCATTAATCCAGAAATATTGACTGACCACTTTCTGTAATCTAGGATGACACTTGGCCAGGCGCCTTCCTGAATATCAGGAAGACATTTCCTCAATATGTACACTATCATCCTGGAAAATGTTCAAAAAGTGACTTGTTAATACTGATTAAATACTCTAAACACCTCACCTTCATGACCAAATTTTTGCCTATATTTATAACCATCCTAAGTTTAAAATCTATTTTAGTTGCATGTTAAAGAAACAAAAGGAAGGAGATGTTTTGTGTCTTATAAACTGAAAAGTCAGGCAAGGATATTCAAATGCTAAAATGATGTATTTTTCTCTAACGTCTGGACTCCATTTTCCTTGATTTTATTTCCTTGTTTCATGCAGAGGTCTGATTTAAACAAATGCAGATGGAAATATTAAAGTTGCCAAATAAGGCCAAGCCAAGTGGCAAATTGATTTTTCCAAGACTATATCTATCTCCAGAAATCTCATCAATTCTTTCTCAGAATAAAAAATCATAGAGGCAGTCTGATTGACATATTTGTGTTCAGTTTTCTATGAACAAATCACTTTGCCCAGAGGACTAGGACATTTGGCTAGATCTGGATCACTTATTCTTCCCTGTATCATGTAAAGACAATGTACTAACTCTCACCAGGAAAGGGGTTTTATTACTAGAAAAAGGAAAAATGGGAAGTATATAGTTACAAATCTACCACTTTCCACGAGAATTTACTATTTGCCAGTATAATGCATTTGGTTTTATTTGATGATATTGGAGTTTTCAAAATTTTATTCATGTTATTTTATTCACATATCAAACTTTTTTTCCATTTATATTAGAGTATGCTGTTATCTTCTTCACTTTTCCAAATCCCTCTTATCTATGAAATTATAGTTCAATTTATATACGCTATAAGAAGTCTTTTCTATTAAAATAATCTCCAGTTCCTTTAATGCTTTATGGTATTTAATATTGCTCTTAATTGTTTTACTACATTACATTGCCAATAAAATCTTAAACAATAATGTATCTCCTGGAATGTGCTTGCATATTAGAGAAGTAATGATTTTCTTATGGTTCTCAAAAAAATTTCTTAATTACAAATGGCTTTCTAAATGGAGTGGTACCCAGGTATAGATATATGCAGGCACATCCAGAGCTATGTCTTGCCCTGCAACAGAGCATTAGATATGACTATTCAAGCCACCAAGGTGATTTACTTTTAATCATACAAAATAAAATTATCTTATTCTAACAGGGCACTTACAGCTGCCTGTGTCTGTCTGTCTCATCACAACAAATATCTCAGAGCATCTCCTAAAGATATCTTTTTATCTTTTGGAATTTGAAATATACATAAAAAGGACTTTAGCAAATTCGTTGATTTAAAACACATTTGTCCAGAGAATACCAAGCACCAGTTGGATGAAAGTGGGCTTAATTAGGTGAGTTAAAGAGACACTTAAACTCCTGCTCCTTTCTAAAATGTTTATCTTACCTTAAAGATCCTCATCCTTGGATCAAAAATTTTAATTCTATTGATTTCTAGATTTCTACAATGTGTGATTAAAAGAAACAAAATCATTTTTGACACTTTCTGAAATCCCTGGCAAGCAGGACTATTCTTCTTTAAAAAGGCTGAGAAAAAGTATGCCAACTTGTATTCCTGGTCCATACCCTAAGCTTTCTGTTAGATCATGAATAATGATACATCTGAGCGCTGCTACTCTCATATTTTCTGAAATTTGGAAGCTTTTATTAGATGACATGATATATTGCTTATTCAATTAGTTTATAACTTGTCCAATGTGATTAGAGAAGCTAAAGACAAATTTTGCACTCTGAAGTTAAAGAAAGGTTCAGGGAAGATATTTCCTATAGATATCTTAACTAATGTGGCTAAATAGAAACAAAACTAAACTAAAAAAATTCACATTAAGGAAAAATGAATGCATAATTAAATTAAAAAATAATTTTAAAAAGAGGAGGTTAAAAATTGCTCCACACCTATAAGAGAAATGTTAAGGTTGTGATTTTTTATGTTTTTAGAACATATTTTTCTTTATGAGCCAAGAAATTTCTCTGAGAGAGGACTTTATGCAGAATTTGTAAATAAAATCCTTAGTTTGCTTATGAAGTCTCCTTGAGCTCTCCAGATTCTATTGAATAAAAAAAAAAAAAAAAAGAGTGAACCATGATCTTTGGATCAAAAGGATGAAAGAAAACTGATTACATGTTAGAATGTTCTCCTATGACTTTAATAACTAAGCAAGAAAAAAATTGAATTATTGATTTAATTTTGATCAATAAAATATTGATTAAAATGCTTAAACATTTTCTGACTGGATAAATGTGTGTCTATATACATAAATATTTGCACATATATAATTCTTTTGGAACTTTTCTTTAACAGTGTGAACATTTTAAATTAAAATTTTTAATTGTATAAGTAAATTTATATTCTTAGTTTTTTACAAATGTATAGAAACTATTGTGTTAAAATAGGGCTTTTCACAGAATCATTTTCATTTTATGCTATTTAAAAGAAAGCATTGGGGCACCTGGATAACTTATTCAGTTAAGCACCTGCCTTTGGCTCAGGTCATGATCCTGGGATCCTGGGATTGAGCTCTGCATCAGGCAATCTGCTCAGTGAGGAGTCTACTTCTCCCTCTGCCCCTTCCCTCTGCTCATGCTCTTTCTCAAATGAATAAATAAATCTTAAATAAAAATAAAATAAAATATTGTTTTTCCTTAACATAATCTTAAAAATTTAATATCAACCACATGATATATTTAAAATATTTTTCGGAACTATCCCTAGAAAAAGTTGTGTTGCATTAGTGTATATTACATTTTTATATACTATAAGAATTTTCCAATCGTCTCATGTACTTTCATGCTTATACTTTTATTTTCAGTATGTGAGAAGTTTATACTTTCATATTTGTATATACTCAATATTATGAAATAGCTCCAATTCGTGCCACATTTCTTAAATATTACAGTAAATTGTTTTGCTATGTTTAAAAAGCAGCATGTCATAGACTTATTTACTATCTCAGAAAAGTTTCAGAGAAGGACTAGAGTACAAAATAAGTATAGCTTATTTGACTGGAACTCAGTTTTTTAAAAATCTACTCATGTATTTTTTTCTCTATAGCCAAATTTTAACATCCATTCTTTCCACTTAGTCTTTAGTGCACTTTGTTTCCCATTAGGCATTAAAAAACTTTTAGCTTAAGTACTGTACTTTAAAATGTATTTTTCTTAAGTAGACTTAATAACATATTTTTAAACCATTCCCCTGTACTACCTTTCTCTGTAAAGCTGACTAAATAGTCACATATGAAATTGATGACTTGGGCAATGAAGCAGAGCATAACCTTTGATTTTTGAAGATAATCCTCTGTCCTGACACAAGGTAGCTCTATTACATAAAGTTCCTTTCTACTTTTCATAATGCTTAAAATAAGGGAAAAATTGTCATTTGAATTCAATATATTTAACATTAGTAAAATAATTTTGTGTATCATCATGTATTACAATAATAATGTACTGTAGTCATTCTTCAAAGATGATTTTTAATGGCCAAACAACTGTACTTGTTTGCTGTCACTGATTCATTTGTTGTTATATTTGTTTCAATCATTCTGTATTTATGGATAATTTAATATATAATTGCTTTCCATGATTATATTGAGGCCAAAACAGATATATTTTCCCTTAAGGAAAGTTATTATGACTAAAAAATCAACCTCAATCAGATAAGAGAAAATAAATTTATGCCTCAAGTATGAATAATGTTGTAAACAGTTATAAAACATTCTGTAGTAAAAATTATGTCTAAGGTTATATACATAATATATATACTTGTTATACATCAGTGAGTGGAAGCTAATTTGAAGTGGATTAATTCCAAAATGGAAACCAAAATGGAGCCTTTATTTGTTAATGTTCTCCTGTTAGGTCAGGGTTAAACTCAAGTAAAAGCAGTATATTCCTATTATTACAATAAGAAAATTGATAATAGCTCTCCTATACCCAAACCATTATTCTTCTCATAAATTATATCTGGTACTAGACTGCACTTGTCCAATTTTTTATTACTTTTTTTTTGAGCATAGCTCCCACATAATTTTACACAGTTTTGGGCATACAACTTAGCGATTCAACAAGTTTACACATTATGATATATTCACCACAAGTGTAGCTACATCTCTCTTGTTATGTTGCCATTACAGTGTGACTATTGTCCTTATGCTGTGCTTTTTTCCTGAGATTTATTTATTCCATAACTGGAAGCTTGAATATCTCTCTCTCCTTCACAAATTGCCCAACCTCCCTCCCCTCTCCCCTCTGGAGATCATCTGTTTGTTCTCTGTATTTATAGGTTTGATTCTGCTTTTTGAATGTTAGTGTCCATCAATAGAAAATAGTTAAAGAAAAAAATGTATGTGATATATAATATATGTGTATAATGAAATATTATGCATCCATAAAAAGGGTGAGGTAGTGCTATTTTCAACAACACTGATGGGCCTAGAGGGTATTATGCTAAGTGAAATAAGTCAGATTGAAAAAGACAAATACCGTATGATTCTATTCATAAGTGGAATGTTAAAAAAAAAAAAAGAAAGAAAAAACAACAATAGCAACAGCAAAACAAAAATTAAAAAAAAAAAAAAAATAAAAAATAAAAAACAAAACAAAAACCAGTAGGCTAGCAAGATGGTAGAGGAATAAGAGACCTAATTTTCATCTGGTCCCAGGAATTCATCTAGATAGTTATCAAATCATTCTGAACACCTACAAAATCAATAGGAGATCAAAGAAAAGAATAACAATTCTATGAACATAAAACTGGACACTTTCTGGAAGGTAGGACATGCACAGAAGTGAATCTGAGATGATATGTGGGAAGACAGACCCCATGGGGGAGAGAGCCTCCATCAGCCAGCTACCCCAAGTGATAGAACAGAGGAGCACAAAATCATAACTTTTAGAAGTCTTCTCCAGTGAGGGATATCACTACAGTGGCTAAGCAGGGGGTGGAACACTCGCTGGGACAGTGTGGTCTCAGGCCCCGCAAGGTCACAGAAAGACTGAGAGTGCCTGAGTGTGGCAGAGATCCCAGGTATTGGAGCAGGGAAGCCAGTTGCAAAGAGCGAGCCAAGGAGTGGGCTCTCAGCTCAGGGTTGTCATAAACCATGATCTGTGGCAGTTGGGCCACTGCTTTTCTATCTAACAAGCAATAGATCCAGAGAGACTTCCCTTCTTCCCCCGGGAGGAGCAGCACAAGAGAGCACCACAAGAATGTCCTAGGTTTGGAGACTCCAAAGAGGGTCCTGTGCCGGAGATAGAAATGTTCAGTCACAGGCTGGGTGAGCAGGGAGTGCGGCCAGAGACCAGGGATATAGGAGTGATAGACTGCTTTTCTCTGAGGGTGCACTGAAGAGTCAGGCCTCAAGCTCTCAGCTCCTCCAGGACCAGAGATTGGGAGGACATCATTTTCATTCTCATCCTCTAAAGCTGTATGGAAAGCTTTCAAGGAACAAAAGCTACCGAGAGCAAACCTGAGCAGATTACTTAGCCTGGACACTGGCAAGGGTGGTGCATTTCCACCTGGGGCAAAGATATTTGAGAATTACTGTAAGAGGTCCCTCCTCCAGAAGATCAATAAGAATATCCAACCAAGGCCAGGTTTACCGATCAATGAGAACTGCAGAGCTCCAGGCCTAGAGGAATACAGTGCATAGAATTCATGGCTCCCCACCTCATGATTCTTTAGTCTTTCAAAGTATTTTTTTTAATTATCTTTATTTTTTTCTATTTTTCTTTTTTTTTTAATTTTCCTTCTTTCCTTTTTCAATTAATTGCTTATCTTATCAAATTTTTTTTAAAAATCTTGTTTAACTTTCATTTTTACAATTATATTCTATCCCTTCATTGTATTTAACCATATATATCTATATATATATGGTTATATATTATTTTATATGGATATGGATATATATAATATATATATATATTTCTTTTATTAATACATTTATATGTATTTCTTTTCTTAATATATAATGTTTTTCTTTCTTTAAAATTTTGGAAAGGAGTTTCTTCTAACAGACCAAAATACACCCAAAATATAGTGTGTGGCTCTGCTCTGTTCATCAGTCTGATCATAATTCTTTTATTTATTTATTTTTCATTTTCCCTCAGTTTTGGGTCTCTTCTGATTTGTTAAGTGTATATTTTTCTAGGGTCATTGTTACCCTTTTAGCATATTGTTCCCTCATTCATCTATTCTCTGGATAAAATGACAAGATGGAAAAATTCACCTCAAGAGTCAGCACTGACTGCCAGGGACCTAATCAACATGGACATTAGTAAGATGTCAGAACTAGAGTTCAGAGTGATGATTATAAAGATACTACCTGGGCTTTAAAAAAGCATAGAAGATATGAGAGAATCCCTTTCTGGAGAAATAAAATCTAACCAACCTGAAATCAAAAAGGCTATTAATGAAGTCCAATAAAAAAATGGAGGCCCTAACTCTTAGGATAAATGAGGCAGAAATGAGAATTAGTGATATGGAAGACCAAATTATGGAGAATAAAGAAACTGAGAAAAAGAGAGATAAACAAATACTGATTATGAGGTGGAGAATTAGATAAGTAATACCATAAGGTGAAACAATATTAGAATAACTGGGATCCCAGAAGAAGAAAGAGAGGGGCAGAAGGTATATTGAAGCAAATTATAGCGGAAAACTTCCCTAATTTGGGGAAGGAAATCGGCACCAAAATCCAAGAGGCAAAGAGAAGCCCCCTCAAAATCAATAAAAATAAGTCAACACCCTGATATAATAGAAAAACTTACAAATCTCAGAGACAAAGAGAAAATCTTGAAAGCAACTCAGGACAAGAGATCTGTAACCTACAATGATAGAAACTAGATTGGAAGTAGACCTATCCACAAAGACCTGGAAAGCCAGAAAGGACTGGAATGATATATTCAGGGCACTAAATGAAAAATATGCAGCCAGAAATACTATATCCAGCTAGGCTGGCATTGAAAACAGGAGAGATAAAAAGTTTCCAGGACAAACAAAACCTAAAAGAATTTGCAATCACCAAACGAGCCTTACATGAATTATTGAAAGGGGTCCTCTAAGCAAAGAAAAACCCCAAAAGTAACAGATCAGAAAGAAACAGAGACAATATATAGTAACAGTCATCTCACAGGAAATACAATGGCACTAAATTCTTATGCTTCAGCAGTTACCCTGAATATAAATGAGCTAAATGCTCTAAAAAAAACCAAAACCAAAACCAAAACCAAAACCAAACAAACAAACAAACAAAAAACAGGATATCAGATTGGGTAAAGAAAACAAGGCCCATCAATATGCTATCTGCAAGGGACTCGTTTTAGACCCAAAGACACCTCCAGATTGAAAGTGAGGGGGTGAAAACCATTTATCATGCTAATGGTCATCTAAAGAAAGCTGGGGTGGCAATCCTTATATCAGACAAATTG
Organism: Mellivora capensis; assembly: GCA_004024625.1. Taxonomy (NCBI): domain Eukaryota; kingdom Metazoa; phylum Chordata; class Mammalia; order Carnivora; family Mustelidae; genus Mellivora; species Mellivora capensis. The sequence continues at coordinate 206,382 of PISX010000752.1, read as the reverse complement.
TACTTCTTAACCAAAGACTATAATAAGAGATGAAGAAAGACACTATGTTATACTTAAGGCATCCATCTGACAAGAAGATCTAATAATTGTAATTATAAATATTTATGCCCCTAACATGGGAGCAGCCAATTAATAACAAAATTAAAGAAACACATTGACAATAATACCATAATGGCAGGGGACTTTAACATCCTTCTCACTAAAATGGACAGATCATCTAAGCAAAAGATCAAGAAGGAAATAAGGGATTTAAATGACACACTGGGACCAGATGGATTTCAGACACAATATATCTGGGACACCAATATATTCAGAACATCCCATCCCAAAGCAACAGATACACATTCTTCTCTAGTGCACATGGAATATCCTCCAGAATAGATCACATCCTTGGTCACAAATCAGATATCAACCAATACCAAAATATTGGCATCATTCCTTGCATATTTTTAGACCACAATGGCTTGAAACTCGAACTCAATCAGAAGAGGAAAGTTGGAAAGAATTCAAATATGTGAAGGCTAAAGAGATTCCTACTCAAGAATGAATAGGTCATCCAGGAAATTAAAGAAGAATTTTAAAAATTCATGGAAATAAATAAAAATGAAAACACAACCATTCAAAATCTTTGGGATGCAGCAAAGGCAGTCCTAAGAGGATAATATATAGAACATAAGCCTTTCTTGGGAAACAAGAAATGTCTCAAATATACAATCTAACCTTATACCTAAGAGAGGTGGAGAAAGAACAGCAAATAAAGCCTAAGCCCAGCAGGAGAAGAGAAATAACAAAGATCAGAGCAGAAATCAATGAAATAGAAAACAAAAGTAAGTAGATCAGACCAATGAAACTAGGAGCTGTTTCTTTGAAAGAATTAATAAAATTGATAAACCCCTGTCCAGACTCATCAAAAACAAAAGAGAAAGGATCCAAATTAACAAAATCATGAATGAAAGAGGAGAGATCACAACCAACAGCAAAGAAATACAAGCAATTATGAAAACATATTATGAGAAACTATATAACAACAAATAAGACAATGTGGAAGAAATGAATGCATTCCTAGAGATGTATAAACTACCAAAACTGAACCAGGATGAAATAGTAATCTGAGCAGACCCATAACCAGCAAGGAAATTGAAGCAGTCATAAAAAAATCTCCCAACAAACAAGATCCCAGGGCCAGATCGCTTCCCAGGGGAATTCTACCAAACATTTAAAAAAAGAATTAATCCCTATCCTTCTGAAACTGTTCCAAAAAATAGAAATGAAAATCTTCCAAACTCATTTTATGAGGCCAGCATTACCTTGATCCCAAAACTAAAGACCCCACCAAAAATGAGAATAACACACCAATATCTCTGGTGAACATGGATGCAAAAATTCTCACCAAAATACTAGCCAATAGGATCCCACAGTACATTAAAAGGATTATTCAGAACGAACAAGTGGGATTTATTCCTGGGCTGCAAGGTTGGTTCAACCTCCCCAAATCAATCAATGTGATACATTAATGAAAGAAAGAACAAGAACCATATGATACTCTCGATAGATGATGAAAAAGCATTTGATAAAGTACAGAATACTTTGACCAAACTCTCCACAGTGTAGGGATAAAGGGTACATACCTCAATATCATAAAAGCCATCTATGAAAAACCAACAGTGAATATCATTTTCACTTTGTCCACTATCACCACTGCTATTCAACATAGTACTAGAAGTCCTAGCCTCAGCAGACAACAAAAAGAAATAAAAGGCATCTGAATTGGCAAAGAATAAGTCAAACTCTTACTCTTTGCAAATGATACAATACTTTATGTCTAAAATTCAAAAGACTCCACTTCAAAACTGCTAGAACTTATACAGAAATTCAGTGAAGTGTCAGGACATAAAATTAATGCACAGAAATTAGTTGAATTTCTATACACCAACAGCAAGACAGAAGAAAGAGAAATTAAGAGGTTGATCAGATTTATAATTGCACTCAAAACTATAAGATACCTAGGAATAAATCTAACCAAAGAATCTGTACTCAGAAAACTATAAAGTACTCATGAGAGAAATTGAGGAAGACACGAAGAAATGGAAAAATGTTCCATGCTCATGGATTGGAAGAGCAAATATTGTTAAAATGTCTATGCTACCTAGAGCACTCTACATATTTAATGCAATCCATATCAAAGCTTTTTTCACAGAAATGGAACAAATAATCCTAAAATGTATATGGAACCAGGAAAGACCCTGAATCGCAAGAGGAACATTGAAAAAGAAAAGTGAAGCTGGTGGCATCACAATTCCAGACTTCAAGCTCTATTACAAAGTTGTAATCATCAAGATAGTATGGTACTGGCACAAAAATAGACACATAGTTTAATTTAACAGAATAGAGAGCCCAGAAATAGACCTTCAACTCTTCGGTTAACTAATCTTTGAAAAAGCAGGAAAGACTGTCCAATGGAAAGAAGAGAGTCTCTTCAATAAATGGTGTTGGGAAAATTGGACAGCCACATGCAGAAGTATGAAACTGGACCATTTCCTTACACCACACACAGAAATAGACTCAAAATGGATGAAAGACCTCAATGTGAAACAGGAATCCATCAAAATCCTTGAGGCAGCAATGTCTTTGACCTCATCCACCAACTTCTTCCCATACATGCTCCAAAGGAAAGAGAAGCAAGGGCAAAATGAATTTTGGGACTTCATCAAGACAAAAAGCTTTGCACAGCAAAGGGAACAATCAACAAAACCAAAAGACAACTGACAGAATAGAAGATATTTGCAAATGACATACCAGCTGAAGAACTAGTATCCAAAACCTATAAAGAACTTATCAAACTCAACACCCAAATAACAAATAATCCAATCAAAAAATGGAAGAAGACATGAACAGACATTTCTGCAAAGAAGACATCCAAATGGCCAACAGACACATGAAAATGTGCTCAACGTAACTTGGCATCAGGGAAATACAAATCAAAACCACAATAAGATACCACCTCACACCAGTCAGAATGATCAATAATAACAAGTCAGGAAACAACAGATGTTGGTGAGGATGCAGAGAAAGGGGAACCCTCCTACACTGTTGGTGGGAATGCAAGCTGGTGCTTCCAGCCACTCTGGAAAACAGTATGGAGGTTCCTCAAAAAGCTGAAAATAGAGCTACCCCTACAACCCAGCAATTGGACTACTGCATAATTACCCTAGAGATTCAAAAGTAGTGATCCGAAGAGGCAAGTGCACCTCAATGTCTATAGCAGCAATACCTACAACAGCCAAACTATGGAAGAGCCTAGATGCCCAAAAACAGATGAATTGATAAAGAAGAAGTAGTATATATGGTATATATATACAGTTGAATATTATGCAGCCATCAAAAAATGAAATCATGCCATTTGCAATGATGTTGAAAGAACTAGGGAGTATTATACTAAGCAAAATAAGTCAATCAGAGAAAGACTATTATCATATGATCTTACTGATATTTGGAATTTAAGAAACAAGGCAGAGGGTCATAGGTGAAGAGAGGTTAAAAAAATGAAATGACAAAACCAGGAAGGAGACAAACCATAAGATTCTCAGTCTCGGGAAATAAATTGAGGGTTGCTGAAGTGAAGGGGGTTTGGAAGGATGGGATGGCTAGTTGATGGACATTGGGGAGATTATGTTCTATGGTGAGTGCTATGAATTATGTAAGACAGATGAATCACAGACCTGTACCCCTGAAACAAATAATACATTATATGTTAATAAAAATAAATGCAATATATTAAATAAATAAGTAAACCAAAAGCCCAAAACAAAGACAGATAATGCTGTATAACAAAAACTCACAAAATATCAATGGCTACAAATCAAGCATTTATATTATACTTAGAAGAAATACGCATGTTGATTGAGATTAAGTTTATCTCATCTGTAGTCATGTAGGTATATCTGCGCTAGGCTGAACTACAGACTTTGGTGTGAGTCCAAGTCACCTCTGTACACCTTCATTGTTGGACCACAGCTGAAGGTAGAATCCAGGCTGAAGCTTCCACATTTACCTGGGACTTGCTTCATCACAGAAGGTAGCAAAACCTCCAAAAGGACTGAGGGAAACTGGGCATACTTCTTATGGCTTTATTTTAGAGCTTGACACACTATTCTGTTTTCTGTCCATCTGCCAAAGTCAGTCTCATGTTTAGTCAATGAGGTGTATAAAGTAAAATGAAAGTTTGGGCAGAATAGAAATAATTTAGGGAAATAATACAGTCTATTAAATATAGGGGTGGGTATTCACTTTTTTTTCTTAAGTTTAATACCAAAGAAAATGCAAATTCACCAGCAAAGAGGTTTAGCTTACTAGTGCATTCTTCTCATCAATGAGGAAATAAAGTATTTGTTTGTTGATTCCTTAAATTGCCATTAGTGCATTTATTTTTTGGTAAAAGTGTCAACCTTTGAGATATATCTAGAATAATAGAATGCTAATAGAAATTAATCATACACTGGGGTCATTTTTGTGACTTATAGTATAATTATGAGAGGTAATTGTTCCTATTTTAAATTATGAAATAAGATGATTGTCTTAAGAGAGTATTGTTTGGGAGATGTTTAAGATTTTTTTTTTTATTACTGAGTAACAAATTACCTTAAACTTCATGGTTTGGAAAACATCTTTTTATTATCTCACAGTTTTGGTCGATGAGAAATACAGACAGGCTCAGCTGGGTCTCTGTTTAGTTATATCCAAGGCCAAAGTCAAAATGTTGAGTCAAGATGCTGGGTTCTTATCTGGAGACTCTGGGGAAGAATTCTCTTTCAGTATTACTTGGGTTGTTGGCTGAATTCAGTTTCTTGTCACTTTAGGATTGAAGTCCTTATACCATGTCTGGCTGTCAGCCAGTATCTGCTTTTGGTTTCTAAATGTCACTGGCATTTCTTTTTGTATGCTCCCTCCATTTTCAAGACAGCGGTGGCATGTTGTATGTTTCTTGTACTTCAAATCTCTCTGACTTCATCTTCTGTCAACAGTGAGAAAACTTTCTGCTTTCAAGGAGTCGTGTGATTAGATTAGCAGCATCTGAATAATTTTTCTGTTTTATGGTCAACTCTTTAGTAATCTTACCTACATCTGCAACATTTTTTTCTATGTAACATGACATAATCGTGGGACTAACACCTGCAGGTAAGGTCATGAGGGAGATCTTAAAATTCTGCTTAACACAAGGAAAATCCTTTTTCAGTCACATTTGATATTCAAATTCATTTAGTAGCAGAATTACAGATTAGCCTTTTAAATATTTTTTTTTCCTCATAAAGCTATCAGATTTCCATTTCTCTAGGGGATTTTTTCCAGTGACATTCAGTTGCACCAGTTGAGGGTTTTTTGGGGTTTTTTTTTTCCCATTATTATGAAGAATTGCATACATTTTAGAGAGATTGTCATTCATTGCTTTTTCATCTTTTTGGAAACATAGGCTGACTTGGTAGACAAAAACTAACATCTTTAAAGGTACAAAAATGTTAGTGTTTTCCCATGAAATGGTGAGATAAATACTCACAACAACATCAACCGATACTTCTTGTCACTCTTTAAAAAGAGGAGCTAAACTAGTTAAAACTGAAATTGTAAAGATTACCTAATATAATAGAATCACTATAGGAGTGTTGAATATATCCAGCGCCCTATCTAGGCATAATTAACCTCTGTGCTTATAGAGGTAAGCAGATAAACAGAAGAATCCAAGCCAAGGGATGTCCAGTACAGACTTCCCACAAAAAGGCATTTAATGACAATGCCCTGACTTTTAAAATGGGATGCTGAAAATGCTCCAGTTACAGAGTAAGCATATTGTTATACAAACATCCATACACCTAGAGGAAGATATTACAACAAAGATTAATATTAAAGACACAGTGACCACAAATGGTTCAAAAAACCACCAAACCCAGATCAACTAACTTGTGAGACATGTTTTAAAAGTTCCTATCCTCTCATCTTCTCTTTCTTTGAAGCATGGATGACCATAATTGTAGGTTCCAGGAAGCTTAACAATCACTCAATTTTCTCGTGAAGATTTAGTCTTTTGTTTAGAAAGTATGGGAAAAAAAAATCACTTACTAGGACATAAAGAGGTTTTAAATAGTCTCTAATTGTCCATTATAAATATAAGCAACAAAGGTGGCTGTCTCTATGCTTTCTAGAGGACGCCTACATTCCACAAATGTAGCTGTTTCTGTTCTTATGCCAGCAATGGTATGGTGAATCCTTCTTGTGCTTCAAGTCTTGTAGTCTTCATTGCCTGCCTTATCCCCCATTGATATACATCTAGCCTGCTTCAACCATTCTTTAAGACACTCTGAGTCAGAATAAATATCTAGTCTTCTGTAGTCAAAGAACCCCAGGCTTTTATGTCATCCTATTGTTCATCCAGTACCAAATGCAGATGTTGAGACTGTAGCCAGTCATACACACTACCTCCTTCCTGAGGGAATACTACACTGGTATAAACCCAGTATGACTTTGGGCTATGGCCACCACCCAGACACAGGCACTACTACTACTGAGGAAGCTTGGGCACAGCTGAGGGGTGCCATTTGCATTTTATTTAGAGTTGTAAAATTTATTATCCAAGTATTTTGACAAAGGGAAATATGTCAGGTCAGAATCCAAACACAAGTCTTGTACATAACTTCTTTTTTACTTTATTCTTGGTAAGTATCAGCTCTGTGTAATACCTTCGTAATTTTACTGAAAGTAACTGTGTCAAAATTTTGACCTACTCATCTTACATGATTATTTTTGCGGGCAATTCCTGTTACCACCTACATTTTCTCCATCAGGGATCATGCTTCCTCCTGAATAGACACAATATAAATTCCATGAGGCTGGAAAAAACCTCCCATACACCCCTTCTTCCTCCAATACTTACTCTGCTCTATCCTTGCCTACATTCAGTTTGCCAGTGAAGGTTATCCAAACTATATAATCAGTTTATCACCTCATCAGATTTCTTCACTTACTGCATTTAAGCATCCATTTTTACCATTGCAGTGAATGACTCATAAATGTGACCCCCATAAACCTACCAATTGCTCAATTGAATGGATACATTTTAATTATTATTTTATATTATTGGCATGCCTTTCTATATTGTGATGCTGTCCTCTCTTTTTATGACTTCAGGGCATCAAGGTTTTTACTCCCATTTTTCCGAACATTCTTTCTCAAGTGTCTTCACTAAATCATCTTTCTCTGACCATCCTATCACTGGTGAGTCCCGTTATCAATTGTATCTCCTTAATTTCCCTATGACCACATGGCACATCCATTCCCAATTGCTTTATTTTCATTTCTCCCATATATTCTTATAATTATCAATTTTAAATTTCAATTTATACACTTCTTTCATTATTTATATTTTATATTATATTTTTATTTATATTTTATATTATATGGTTATTTATATTTTAACTATAGTTGCAGGTATATATTTCTGTGTCAGCCATATCCTTACTGGCTCGCTCCCCTGAGAGAGCCTTCAGATATTCACATTTGACCTAATCCAAAACAGACAAACAAGAGTAAGTACACCAAATTTAAGTACTTTAGTCTTTCTTTTCCAGGAAGAAATAAAAATAAAGGGAATTAAGTAATATTTTTAAAAGTAAATAACTTAAAGAACTGAAATTTAAAGGTATTTCAAATGATAGGCAACACTGAAAAATATGAGGAAAATTTATGTTTGAATTTTTTAATGATTTAATCACTGATGGATGAGGATGGATGCCACCTGGAAAATCCACAAATGGAGCTGCCATGAAAAGAAATACAGTATAAGCACAGTCTTATATTACCAAGATATCATCATATTATCACTCTTGTCCCCTTAAATTTTGACCCATTTGATTCCAAGAGAAGACATTATGGTTCAATATCGGAGGACTGGATAAAGAAGATGTGAGATTATAAATATATGTATATATAATATATATATGAATATTACTCAACCATAAAAAAATAATGAAATTTTGCTGTTTGTAACAACATGGATGGAGCTAGACAGTATTATGCTGTGAAACATGTCAGTCAGGGAAGAACAAATACCATGACTTCACTCATATATGGAAATTAAGAAACAAAGCAGATGAACATAGGTGAAAAAAAAGGGGGGGAAGGCAAATGAGAAAACAGACTCAACTATAGAGAGCAAACTGAGGGTTGCTGAAGGGGAGATGGGTAAAGGAATGGGTTAAATGGGTGATGGGAATTAAAGAGGGCACTTGTGATGAGCACCAGGTTTTGAATGTAAATAATGAATCACTAAATTCTACACTTGAAACTAATATTACACTGTATGTTAATTAACAAATTTTAATAAAAACTTGAAAAAAGAAAAATAACCTCTGACGACATCTGTTATAAGAAAAAGTGAATTTTAAAATAATGTTATCTCATAAATACCTAGAAAAAAATGGAAAGATTTTTTAGAAGAAAAAAATGACTTTTTGATGAAGTTAGACTGATTTGAAACAGAAGTAAATTTAAGAAATGCTTAAACCAAGAAGTGTATTGAAGTATAAAAATAAGAAAACAATACTCAATTATTAGTGACATTTAAACGTTGCTCTTCAACAATAATATAAGGCTTCAAGTCAGATCTCACTAAATGTGTATGGGTATTTCATATTATGCAGAAAAGTTTTATTTCATTATTTTAATATTTTATAACATAATTCTATTTGTATCTTTAGTAAAATATGGCACAACTGGCACATGAATATTTTTGCTTATATGGTATAGTCTTACTTTTCTCTAGAAGCAATGGAATGAAACAAGGTTTCAGAGAGAGAGCAATCCTTGATAACTAGATAAATTGAAAATAGGTATCATTACTTTTTTCTTGTGGAATGAAATCTGGCCCAGGTGAACTATAAGGAAAAGTGATCATGACTATGACCTGTGGTCAGTAATATGGTATAGTGTTTTAAATCTACTAGATAACCATGTACATCATCTATTTATCAGTTATGGCACAGTCTTTATTAGAAAAGAGAAACAGTAAGCATTGAAAGACAAGATAGAGATTGATCTAAAGATTCATTGCAGAATGTATCTAAATGATGGGTCTACTTTCCTTGTATTTGTAAAATTATAATGCAACAATTATGATTCACCAAAAAAAAGTATTTCAATCAAGTAAATCCAGCTATGTCTTCTTTGAGGTTTTTATGTCAGGATTTTATATAAATAGACAATTATTTATTTTGAGATTCCTTTTTTATAAACTATAAAGGGACTGAAAATGAAGAATCTGTGTACATAGTGCAGTGGAATTTAGGGGAAAGACAACTGTTTCTTCTTGCTGACTAAATGCTAAATGATCAGTCTGCTCAGATATCAAGCAGTACATATTTAGCAATCATCAAAGAAACCACAAGAACTCTATAAATATTTCAGCATTTTAGACTGGAAGTAGATTTAAAATTTTAGTTTAAGTAATCTATTTTGGGAATAAAGAAACAAAAGACTGAAAGGGTTAAGTGCAAAATGAAATATCCTAAAATATTTTAATATAGTGTGCATTTTTGGGTTTTGCAACTAGTGCTATTTTCCATACTTCTGTTGGTTTAGTTTTCCTTTAAAATAAATAAATACAAAAAAATTCTACTTTGCAAAAGAGTAAAAGACAAAATTGTGATCTCTCATGCTGCCATGGAAATGTCTAATTGCTACTTTTTTAACACAAATTAATTTTCTCATATGCTCAATTTAAGTATCATCCAATTTTCCTCTCTGTGGCCTTTTGCTTAAGGAGTAATTACATTGCTGACATTTTTAATTAAAACAGTGCTATCTATTTTAAAAGGCATTAAGCCTGCCATTGATTTCAGATCCTGAATAAAATTTTAGTTGATGAATCAGGTTATGTGTCTTAATAGTCTATGAAGCCTGTATATATCAGACAACAATTTAAATTGCATATTAGTCACATAAAAAGTCATTTTTAAAAATTCAGTAATATCATTTAAAACTTGGGTTCCAATACGATGAAACATATTTTTTTAGTTATACATATATTTTAAATATTATATATGGTTCATTTTGGTGAAACTATCATCTAATAATTTTAATTTATAGTTGGAAAATGTAAATTAATTTACAGTTAGAAATGTTAGAATTTATACTTGGAAGTATTAATTTACAGTTAGAAACTTAACATTTTAACATTTTTTGGAGTCTAAAAGAATAATTTGTGGCTTACTATGTACTTACTACATACATTTCCAAATTCTGGAGAATGTTTCAAACTCCTAATGAGGAGGATCTATATGACTCACTTAACCAGTACAATGGTAGTGTTAGTAGTGTTACGAAGGATGCTTCTGGGCAGAATGGTGGGGAGAAAATGTGCAATTCAACAAAATGGACCTATGAATTCTGAAAGTGAAGATAATAATCTCACTGGACCAAAAGAATCTTAGTAATCTGTAAATGAGGACAAAGGAGATATTTAGCCAAGCATATAGGAAAAGAATCTCACTTAGAAAATCCCTTAACAAAGGCCCTGACATCTGAATAGAGGTGGCTCTAATCTAATGCATATGAACTTGCATTATAAAGTGGAAAAAGAAAAAAGAGAGAGAGGGGATCTTAAAAGTTCTCATCATTTATAACCCTGTATGGTGATAGATATTAATTAGTTTTATTATGGTGATCATCTTGCAGTATATGCAAATATGGAATCATTATGTTGTACACCTGAAACTAATATGTTACATGTCCATTATATTTCATTTAAAAAAGTGAAGAAGTGTCTATGATCAACTCCTGTGAGTTATGTATAACTTGACTTTGGTTTTAAGGATAATTCTACTCTTAATATGTTTCATAATGGACAAATAAAATCAATGAACATATCTTCAGTGAATGGCATTAAGAAGAAAATATAGTTCTTATGTATATTTACTGTATAGTAAAAGGGTTTTTTAAAACTAAAGATATAAATGCAATATAATGTCTATGGTTACCTACTTATATCCCTCCTGGTGTATTCTTTGTTCCAATTATCTACTGTTATGTATAGTTGAATGCATAATTACTTTGAAATAAGTCCTCTTTTCAGGCCATAAACATCACATTTATGATACTCATTATTTTATTCTCTTAGTCTTCATTTGACCCAACAACACAACATAGATTTAACTTTCCTCCAATAATTTCCTTTGATTTAAATTTCCTCAACTGCTAAGGAATTTGATGTATTCTATGTATGGCTGGGGGTTGTGATTTTTCTCACTATGAAAGATTATAGGTGGTAATACATGTTTTCAAAGCTTCATTTTTTTTTCTTTAATTTGAGACTCTTTTAGCTAATTCTCATATTTTTGAAGCTCCAGGCATTAAGCAGTGGGTGGAATTTAATGATGAAAGCAGCAGATGTTTTCAATGCAGATACATCAGCTGAATCAAATTCATATTTAGAAGATGTGATAGTTGGGCAGGGGTAAAGTCAGGCCTTTTTTATTTTGTAATAAGTGCTTTTCATATTGACAGAATACAAACATATTTCTGCTTCATTAAGATTTTTTTAGAAGTCATAATGATGAGGTGAAGTAAGAAAGAAAAAAGAAAAATATTAAATATACCACTCATAAGTCAGCATTCAGATTAAAACTGCCTATGTCAATTTTTGGCCTTACTAAGGAATAACAAGCCTTGGTAATAAATACAATTGATGGCATCAAAATGAAATAAACTCTTTTGACCCCCATCTAACTAGGAAAGGAAATAAGAATTCACTTCTAATCAGTCTATACATTTCATGCAATACCTATCAGAATACCAACAGCAGTTTTCAAAAACTAGAACAAACAATCCTAAAATTTATATGGAATCACAAAAAACTCTGCACACCCAAACAAGTCTTGACAAGGAAAACAAAAGCTGGGGGGATCAGAATTCCAGACTTTAAGTTATATTACAAAGCTGTAATGATCAAGACAGTATGGTACTGACACAAATATAGACATATAGATCAATAGAATAGTAAGTCCAGAACTGAACCCACAACTATGTGGTCAAGTAATCTTCAACAAGCAGGGAAAAAAAAATCCAATGGAAAACAGTCTCTTCAACAAATGGTGGTTGGAAAAACTGTACAGCAACATGCAAAAAAAAAAAAATGGAACTGGATCACTCTCTTATATCGTACACAAAAATAAATTCAAAATGGATTAAAGACCTAAATGTGAGACAGGAAACCATTAAAATCCCAGAGCAGAACACAATCAGTAACCTCTTTGACATCAGTGGTAACAACTTTCTTCTAGATATGTCTCCTTAGGCAAGGTAAATAAAAGCAAAAATAAACACATTGGGACTTCATCAAAATAAAAAGCTTCTACACAGCAAAGGAAACAACCAACAAAACTAAAAGGAAACCTACAGAATGTGAGAAGATCTTTGCAAATGACATACCTGATAAAGGGCTAATATCTAAAATATATTAAAAAATTACAAACTCAACACCCCAAAAACAAATAATCCAATTAAAAAAAATGGACAGAAGACATGAATAGACTTTTCTCCCAAGAAGAGTTCCAGATGGCTAGCAGACACATGAAAAGATGCTCAACATCACTGCTATCAGGAAAATACAAATCAAAACTATGATAAAATATCACCTCATACTTGTCAGAATGGCTAAAATGAACAGTACAAGAAACAACTGATGTTGGTAGCAATATGGAGAAAGGGGAATCCTTTTACACTGTTGGTGGGAATGCATGCTGGTGCAGTCACTGTACACCACAGTATGGAGGTTCCTCAAAAAGTTAAAAATAGAACTACCCTATGATCCCTCAATTGCATGATTAGGTATTTACCCAAAAATGCAAAAAATACCAATTCAAAAGGATACATGTATCCTGATGTTTACAGCAGCATTATCTACTATCTACAATAGCCAAGATATCGAAGCAGCCCAACTTTCCATCAACTGATGAATAGTTAAAGAAGATATCTGAGCCATAAAAAAGAATATTGCTGAGCCATAAAAAAAAATTAATCTTGCCACTTGCAACGACATGGATGGAGCTAGTGAGAATTATGCTAAGTAAAATAAGTCCGAGAAAGACAAGTACCATACCATATGATTTGACTCATATGTGGAATTTAAGAAACAAAACAAGTGAGCACAGGGAAAATAAAAGAGAGGGGGAGGCAAACCAAAAAACAGACTCCTAACTATAGAGAGCAAACTGATGGTTACCAGAAGGGAAGTAGGTGGGAGTGGGTTAAATAGGTGATGGAGATTAAGGAGTACACTTGTGATGAGAACCAGGTATTATATAAGAAGTGTTGAGTCATTATACTGAATACCTGAAACTAATATTACACTTTATTTAACTGAAACTTGAATAAAAAACTTAAAAAACCTAATTTCTATATTTGAATTAATTATTTTTTTCTGAAGTACTTTGAAACTACAAAAATATTTTTATTTTAGTCATTATTACCTCATTGTGTAGGTTTGAATTTGAATGGTTCACTCATATAAACTGTATTTTGAATCTGAGTCATGTAATATATAAAGATAGATCTGTGTACATATGGAAAATGTTCTCTATTATGTAAAATTTTTTTTTTGGCATAAAAAGTTGAGACATGGGAAATTCAAATTTAACTTTCCTCTACTTATATAAATATCCAAAAATATTTAATCACTAAACACTAAAGATCATGGAATTTAAATAAAGAACAATATAATATTTTGTTATTTTCCTTGTATTTAATATTTTAGTGAACTTCCACATTCTCCTGGAATAGATGTAAATTAAAAAAAAAATCTTTCCCTAAAAACATAGCAAAATGAGTCAAAGACAAAGTAATATGAACTTTGATATAAAAGTTGACCCACCTCAAATATTTATTATCAACATAATTTGACAAATGGCAAAAAGAAATGGTACAAGAAAGTTTGTTATAGCTTTCCTTATACTTTGGATGTATGCTGCAGAAAATGGGCAAATACAAAAGAGAACATCAGATAAGATTGAGTGTTATAAAGGAAATAAAATAGTGTAGTTTAGCATGATGGGAAGAGGCTAATTTAAGTAAGGTGTTCAGAGAAGTAGCATTTGATTGAATTCTTAAACAGTAATGAATTAGCTTGCCAGTTCTACAGTTGTAGGCTAAGTATAAGCAAATGATAAAGAATTGAGATGAAAATAGCTTGGGGTTTTCAGACATAAAAATGTGGTCTGTGGGTGTTAAGCAAGGGTAAAAAGGTAGGATAGAGTTAGGGTGAGGCATTGTAATCATGGGTGATAGGTGTCATAATAGGAAAACCTAATAATGGGAACCTATTTTAAGGATATGAAATTCCTGTTGGAACTTCTAGAAATTAAAAAGTCAGAATGCCCATCTGGAATCATATAAATACCATCTTTTAAGCCAGAGGAGAGACTATGGATTTATTTAAATGTGCACAGAAGCCACAAGAAATGTTGACGAAGCACCATAAATGTATTTATATTTCAAAGGACCATACCTTATTTTTTTGGGAGAGTGTTCTCTGACATGGGGTATACTAATATTAGAAGCAATGAGACACATCAGAAGCTGTTAACTTCTATTAATATATCTATGACCTTCAGAATACATTTAACTCATGTATGTGACCTTCATAATGCATTTAATTCATATATTCATATTCATATTATGTACATCATGAGAACATTAACAGTTCCACTGTAACAATTAGAAAAGCTCAGTCCATTGCCAAAAATCATAATTTCCTAGATACTAAGAGAAATAATGAATAGAATTGGAATTCCAGATATGAGGGACTCTTCTTAGGAGAGCTGATTATCCGATTATTGACTATTTTCTTCTTGGTGACATTGGCTAATTATAAACTAGGACCAAGGAGGGGCTTGGCTCTAGGTCAGACTTGCCCCAAGTTGAAGAACTCGACTGAAAGTAAGTAAAACTGTCATTCTCTTGAAACTTTCCAGGGCTGATGGAAGAAATAGACAACTTGAAAATACCCAAATACAGGTGTGCCTGGGTGGCTCAGTCAATGAAGTGTCTGTCCTTGGCTCAGGTCATGATGTCAGGGTCTTGGGACTGAGCCCTATGTTGGGTTCCCTGCTCCATGGTGAGTCCCTCCCCACTGTCTGCTTGTACTCTCTCTCTTGCTCTGCTCTCTCTCTAATATATAGATGAAATCCTAAAAAAAAAAAAAAAGCAAACCCATTAAAAAAAGAAAGAAAGAAAATGCCCAAATAGAGCCAGTTTTCCCCAAGGAACAAATTCTGAATCTCCATCTGCAAGCTGGTGGTTTTGTTTACAAGTAAATCAATAACTCCTATGATTATGTCATACTTAGCACAAATCTCACCAGAGAAATGGAGCCTACCTCAAAACACAGTTAATTTTCTCTTCAGCATATCTGAAAGACTTAGAAGCAGGAGGAATCAGGGAACTGGAGAGCTAAACATAAAATTTCTTCAGGTCAAAATCTCCCAGGTTTTCTGGGCTGAAGAAAGAGAGATCTGACAAAGTCTCAATCCAAAGATTGAAATGTCCTAAGAGCATGCCCCAAGAACAGAGAGGGACCAGATTGAATCTTATGAAGACTGAGCATTTAAACTATCTAAATGGGTATAGACACAAACCATTTCAGTCTCTATTTGAGACCAGACCTTTACCCTATATTCTTAAAAGGGAGAGGAAAAGGCCTAGATGGCAGAAAAGACTGTGAAGATGCTATGGCTTTCAAAAAATAACCAGACATGCAAAAAGGCAAGTAAAAGGTGACGAGTAATGTATACAAACAAAAGGATAATCCTAATAGTGACATTAGTACACACAATGACTTATCATTAATTTGCTCAATACAGGCCAAGCAAAATGGTGAAAAGCTGAAAATTGTAATAGAAAAATTTAATTTACAAAGATAGAATCAGATGTACATTTTAGACTGTAAAATACAATTTCTAAAAGGAATCAAACTCGTAGAATGATTTTGAACAGACTGTGCACAGAAGACAAGATTTTTTGCACTTTATTATGTATAAAGTATACATATGCTATAATCATATAAATGTATATATTATATATGGTATATGTAAACATTAGCACTGATTATGTCTAGAATTGCTTCTGACTCCTTTTTTATTTTAATTTGTCCTCTTTTGATCAATATCACTTACATTTTTAGACTGAATAATTGGCATTAGCTACTGAAAAAAACAACTCCAAAATCTCAGTGCATTAACACAGCATTTTTTTTCTTTCCCATGATAAGTAAAATGCTAATATTTCTCATCAAGTGGTCCTTCTGGACAACTCTCCACTAAAGGATGACTCTGGGACTGAAGTTCTTATCATTTAATGGCTCCACAATGCCTCAAGTCCTCATAGTCCCCCGCATTTAGTTGTTCATCTAGAAAAAGAAATTTTGGAGGATTGTGCAGTCACCCCCTGAGCCCCTCAGTGATGTGCACAGCACTCCTGTCTACCACCCAGTGTACAGTGGCATCATGGTTTTATTGCGAGCTGGGAAAAGAAGTGCCTGGCCGGTGGACAGCTCCCTCAACTCTGCACAACAGAAAGGGGACATAAATCTGCACAGTTCAGCAAGCAATCTTTGCCACAATTAATATATGCAGTGAAGCAAATTACAATCTACATGCAAAGTAAGTGCCTCGTTTCCACATTTAAACTATCTAAATGGTTACTTAATCTATATCTTTTCTTCTGTTCTCTAAGGTCATCCCTTAAATTGTGCCTATTTATTTAATTGGGCAAAGTAAATTTTGTACATATTTGATGTATACAGAAATTGTCTCTAACAGTTTTAATTGCTTGTAATTTACTGGAGAAAAAGGATTATTTGTCTTTTACATTTATCTGTCCTTTTTTAATGTACATATTTGATTTGCGCTTCCCACACTGAACTTACAGGCAAAAAAGAAAAATTATGGAGTTATTCTGTAAATATTCATACACATGATGCATCTCTATAATAGTATACATGATCCATTTTTCATTCCAAAATAGTTTTTCTTTGAAGAAAACTTATAATTCCTTACTAATGCATTATCATTTTAATTAGGTTTCTAACCACTGTTACCTTATAAAAAAGTTACTTTTTCCTTTTCTCTTTCCTTATGTTGAAAAAATTTTAAAAAAATGTTTGCAGTAGGTTTCCTTTGAGTATGAGTTGGTGATTCTACATTTTCCAAATAGTTTCTGTTTGCCTTCATGGTACAATTCTCCATCCTACCCTCTTAATCAAAGTCTTCAAGCCTGATCCATACGACAACTTCAAAAGGCACCCATGCACATTTACTACCAGAAAGTTTCAGCCAATGGAACCCCAGAAGGTGATAGGAAAAGAGAGTATGGTAATGCCAGGGTACTTATTCTCCTGGGTCCATCCATGACCCAACACGGTGATGTGCTGGCTCTGTCTCTGGACTGAATTACCACTCCATCTCAAGGTGATCTCTTCCATAGGGCTCTCTCCTTCTAGGTTCTGGCATAGGTCATTTTCCCTTCTAATCCTATTTACTGGTCTTTCCCCTACTATTTGCTGCTTTGTATCTAAAAATAACATTATTTCAAATTAAGTGAAGAAACATAAATATACATTATAAATAAACATAGGTTACACATGTATCTACACCAAACTATACCATTCTTTGGCCATAAAAATGTTTTAACCATATTATTACTAAAATTTTATGTATATTATTATAAGAAGAAATTATGGTAGTTCTGTCCTTTATAAACATTAATAATTATTACAAAATATCATTTATGAGATCAAAATACTAGGTCAGTAAAGAACCAAAAAATTAATGCACAATTCAAAAACACTAATCACATTAAAAATAACATGTAATGGGGGGCACCTGGGTGGCTCAGTGGGTTAAAGCCTCTGCCTTCGGCTCAGGTCATGATCCCAGGGTCCTGGGATTGAGCCCCACATCTGCCTGTCTGCTCAGCAGGGAGCCTGCTTCCTCCTCTCTTTCTGCCTGCTTCTCTGCCTACTTGTGAACTCTGTCTGTCAAATAAATAAATAAAATCTTTTAAAAATTAAAAAAAATGTAATGCTTAATCACTTATCATAAATATGCATTTTAGAAAATTTATGGGAAGAGTCTAGAAAAGTATATGAATAGAATAAGTGTTGTTTGTAACTTGGAGATAACCAGTTTAATTAGACTTATATTTATTTTCCATCCTTTTTCACTGCATACTAAAAATCTTGATAAGTATAGAGTTTGATGATAGGTATATAATTGTTTTTATTCTTAACATTTATAAATTGATTATAATAAACTGATTTTTATAACTGATTTTATGAACTGATTATTAATAATTATTGTTCTTTTTTCTTTCTTGATAGAACAGTATTTTTAAATAAAATAAACTTTTTGACTAAGTAACAGATGATCATAGCTAAAAATGTGACATTTAAAAAACATACATTGTTTTAGAACCTAGTACCATTCATCAGGATGTCTGCTTCTTCTGAGATGAGAGACCTGCACTGTCTCACCTCACGTGGTAGACATCCATGTTATTTTCTATGAAACAGACATTATGTGCAGATGGAGTAGAATGTGTCACTTCCATGAAGAAGCATGTACTTGCTGGCATTAATCTTTCCATGTCTCTCTTCTCTTCAACAGAGATAGTGGAGGCAATCTTTCTCTCTATGGATTTTCCTATTCTGGACTTTCTATAGAAATTAAACCATACAATATGTAGCCTTTTATGTCTGGCTTCTTTCCTTTAGCCTAACATTTTTAAGGTTCATCCATATTTTAATGTATTCTTCACTCATCTTTTTTGAGTCTCCATTAATGCATTAATGACCCAGGTTTCTGAAATTTTTATTAAGTATAAATTGATGCAATTCTTAATATGCTATATTTTTTTCATTGAGTTTTCTTCCATTTTATACTGCCCATTTTTTCAAGAGTAGAAAAGTTTAAAGACAAAATATATTTGATTCTATAGCTGAACATTATCTGCTAAAAAGTAAATATTAGCCCAATGACAGCTTAAGGGAAAAAACAAAAGTATTTTCTTTTGCTATTGTAATACAATTTCCTAAATTTTTCTAAAAATATATTGGAATTATGAGGACTTATCTACCTTCTGTAACTGAATGTGAAAGGAAATGTGAGTCACATAAAAATTTAAAAATTTAAATAGATATATTCTATGAACAAAAATAATGAAAATCTTTATTTTGATTACTAATAGATTCTTAGACAATTTCTGTGACATTTTTATTATGCAGAAACCATCTTTTTTTCATAAATAGAAGTGAACTGTATCCTAAAGTCTTAGGATCAAAAGGCATTACATTTCACTTTAATGTATGTGAAGTTCTAAGATTCAACTCAGCAGCGAAAAAGCTACAAATGAATTCTTCACCCTGGGTATTACTGACAAAAAAGATTAAATAAATACATTTGATTTCTTTTCTTTCTTCTACAGCATAAACTAGCTACAGTAACAGAATAAAGCTCCAGAGTTCATTTTTGTACTATATTGCAAAACTCTTATCTAATGTAAATTGATATTTAACAACTTTTTCTCTTTCCTATGAGGATTTTGTGCCTTAAAAAAAGTCAATTCCCTCTTTCAACAGCCCTAAAGTTCATTTGCCTACTATAAATTTTGTTTTTGCTAAAATATGTATTTTCTTTCTCACTTCTGCTATGTTATAGCTTTTCTTTCCTACCTCTTCTCACTGAACCTCTCTGCACTCCCATGAATTCTTCAATATATTGAAGCATTTAATCATCTAGTTATATCCATCTTCCCAGAATCTCAACTCTTTTTAGAAAAGAATTTTTATTTTTAATTGAAGGGTTAAACTGTAAAATAAGTTTGCATAGGAAGAACAAATAGAAAATGAAACAATGTGCAGTATCAGACTCTTGTCATTTTCAATCACTTGGGGTCTTACAGCCATGTCCTTTGTTCTTTTTCCAGTGATAATTTACAGAAGCTTTTTCAAATAAAGGGACTCCTTGACTAAGCCACTACCAAGTCATTCTAAGATCTATCCCCTGCTTAAGCACCACTCTTAAGGTGAATATAATTTCAATTTCTAAAAGATAAAGGGTCAAGTCCAAAATAATCATCTGCAAAGGCACCTAACTAACTGTTTCCCCAAAGAACCATTCCAGTGTCGGGCCCTGACACAAAAGCACGACATTGGATTTTTATTATGTTCTGAAACTTTATCTCAAAATGCAGTGCCTCTCGGTATTGTAGCTAACCACTACTGTTCTGCATTTTCTGTTCTGAAAAATTTATGAGATAGTCATGGATTTATCATTAAGGCTAGCAATATGTTCATGTTGTTACTCTCTTTCATGAATTTCGCACATATAAATTACTTTAATGTGTCCACTTGTCTAGGCTACAGTACCCCTTTACTTAATCAAGCAGAATTCTAGGTATTACTCTGAAGCTATTTCGTGGCTATCATCTACAATCTGTTCACTTTAAGTAAAGAGATTACCCTCCAAAATATAAGGGGGACTCAGTCAGTTGAAGGCCTTATGAATGAAAACTGAGGTTTCCAGAAAAAAAATTCTCCCTCAAAACTGCAGCATTAAACCCTTTCTAACCTATTGGTTAGAAATTTCAGACTTGCCAGCTACACATTTCAGACTTGCCAACCCCACACACATGTGAGCCGGTTCCTTAAAATAAATCTCTCACATGCTACCCGTGTGTGTGTGTGTGTGTGTGTGTGTGTGTGTGTGATCTGTTGGTCTGTTTCCCTGATACAATCATTATATCTTTCTTCTCTTCTCTACTTTCCCTCCTCTCATCCCCTAAAGTCCCCGCTCTCTCCCTTCTACACAGTGAAAATTGTGCTGGCCAAAGTGATTGCTGGGTTCTGGCTGAGGGGTATATCTATTTAGTTGAGTTTAGTAGGATATATTTACATGATTTTGCAGTGACTTCCCTCTAGATTTCTCTTTTTATACATGATTCCTTTCTCCCACTATATCCACACCATTACAATATTATCTAAGAATGCTTCTTTTGCCCACTGTGCTGATTCATGTGCAGGGTTAGAATTATAACACAGTGTGAGCATGCCCTCCAGAACCTGTCCCTAGCATGTGAGTAGGCAGAGAAGGAAAAAAAAAGAAAAGTTTGAAATAATGACATAAGAAATTTGTCATTTGGAAAATTCTTACACATCTTGGAGACTCCATAAAACATCTCAACAGAAGTTTTCTTTCTAAATTGAACAAATAATAATAATCCTAGGGTTGCCTGGCTGGCTCAGTCAGAATTCATGACCCTGAGGTCATGAATTAGAGCCCCACATTAGGTTTAGAAATTACCTTTAAAAAGTTAAAAACTAAAAAAAAAAATCATGAGGACCTTTTAAAAATATTTTTAAAAATAATCATAAAATTTGGATGAGTAAATCTGAAAGGGAAAATGTCTAAATAAGAAATAAATCTGGTCTACAGCCATACCACCCTGAACACACCCGATCTCGTCTGATCTCGGAAGCTAAGCAGGGTCGGGCATGGTTAGTACTTGGATGGGAGAAATAAATCTGAAGTTAACATTTACAGGTGATAAATTAAACACATATTTTGGTCAACCATGAGTGAAAGATCTTTCTATCCTTTCTATAGAATATATTTAAACTGTAACATAATTGTTGGTAATTTAAGCATATGCAGCAAAAACATAGAAAAATATTATAGCACTGTCTCAGGCTAAAGTTAATTAGCAAAAGTTTTATTTTCATGGATTGTGATGTTTGTAGTATTTGTCACCTTTCTAAAAATTTGTAATATTTTCATGTTTTCTCATCATAATCATTTGTTTTTATACCTAATATCATAATTATAATGGTGTATACTTAGGTTGAATTTCTTTTCCAAGTATACAAACTTTAGGTGAAAAAAAAAAAAAGTCCTTGCAGGGAGAAATCCCTGGTTCCTGCTCTTTATCACCATAGCTATGGCTGGCTGCTGATCCAATCACCTGGGCTGCTATAGCGTCATAATCTGCCACTATCCGGTGGTGAACCCACAGTCATTAAAACCTGTTCTGTCGTGGCCAGGTAATCAACCTCACACCACATTCTTCTACTGAGAAGCACGCCACTTGTTTCTTTGTTTTTGTTTATTTGTTTGTGTGTTTTTTGTGCTGTGGCAAAAAAAAAAAAAAGGAAAAAGAAACAGAAGAGCCAAGTTCTATAGTCCTTTGATCAGTGGCATCTGGGCAGCATCTGTTCTTTCAAAACCTGAGTGCAAGAGGGTTCTGTTCTTTACACATTTCCACTCTCTCACCACAGAATAGCATTATCATTAAATAGCAGTAAGTTAATGGAATTAGATTTAGTGGAATATTATTCAGCCTTTAAAAAGAAGGAAACCTAGGGGCACCGGGTGGCTCAGTCGTTAAGTGTCTGCCTTCGGCTCAGGTTATGGTTCTGAGTTTGAGCCCCACATCAGGCTTTCTGCTTGGCGGGAAGCCTGCTTCTCCCTCTTCCACTCCTCCTGCTTGTATTCCCTTTCTTGCTGTCTCTCTATCTCTCTTTCAAATAAATCAATCAAAGAAGAAGAAGAAGAAAAAGGAGAAGAAGAAGAAGGAGGAGGAGGAGGAGAAGAAGAAGAAGAAGAAAGGAGGGGGAGGGGGAGGAGGAAATCTAAGTGAAATAAGCCAGGCACAGAAAGATAAATATTACATGATCTAACTTATAAGTGGAATCTAAAAAAGGCAAACTCACAGAAGTAGAGAGTAAAATAGTAATTGCCAAGGACTGGGAATAAGGGGAAATGAGGAGACATTGGTCAAAGGATGAAATTGTGGGAAAAGATGAGTAAGTTTTGGGGATTTAATATACAACATGATGGTTATAGTTAATGACACCGAGTTGTATATTTGAAATGTGCTAACAGAGTAGATCATATAGTGCTTACCACACATACAAACACACACACACACACACACACACACACAGATAACTATGTGAGGTGATGGATATGTTAAATAGCTTTATTATGGTCATTATTTTACAATGTATATGTATGCCAAAACATCACATTGTATATTTTAAATATGTACATTTTCTATTTGTGAATTGTTCATAATTGAAGCTAGGAAACGTTTTTCTAAAAAAAGAAATACAGATGCATTCAATTTTATTAGAGGCTAAGGAAAAATATCACTAGGATGAGAAGGATATTGGTTCAGAAAAGTATCAGTCCCAGAAGAAGCATCAATCTTCCAACTAACCTGAATTAATGCTGTAGAATTAGTTTCTGACTCATGCAAATTCTCCAGGACACTGATCCTGTATGCTGTGACTCAGTGAACATAGTGGCCTTAATATCATGGATCTTTATTCTCAACACAATGCCTCTATAGGAGGAAACAGACTGAAGAATCATGAATCCTTCTTTGCTGCCTCAAGTCCAAAATGTCACATATCTCTTATCTTATATCAGCCAAATGAGTCAGTCTTCCATAAGGACACAGGAAAAAAAAAGTAAAAAAGGAGAACTGGATATTGGTGAGAAGTGGATATTGGTCTACCTGAGAAGTGAAACTTTGATCTATCGATTACTAAGTTGTAATGCTAGGAGAACAACTCCTCTGTGGTTATTAAATAAATAAATGTAAAAACTAATAGACTGAATCCTGGGAAAAATCATGGATTATTCTTTATAACTATTTTATTTGTTGGAACATTCCAAATTCTCCTATTTTTACTATCAAATCTAACTTACATTATATGACATATAATAAATGTAAAATATTAACTTAAAAGGAGTAATTACTAACATGCTTATCAGAGGAATGCACAAGGAAATGTTAGGTCAAAATGAGGCAGACAGCTTATGGACATAGATTGTAATGCTCCTTGCAATTTTAAATCATTGGTGTTGGGTTTAAGGCACAGCACCTCTAAACTCTTGAAGCCTTAGCATTTAATTTTCTCTTTAGACATACAAGTATAAAATTCACATAACCTTTCAGATCCAATCACATAAATAATAAGAAAACAAAAACAACCACTTTCTAAAAAATGTAGGTAAAGTGAAAAAGATGTGTACTAGTTTGCATCACAATAACAGTGTACAAGGATTCCCTTGTATTCCCATCCTTGCCAGGGTTTGTTATCTCTTGTCTCTCTGTTCTCAGCCATCCCAACAGCTGTGAGCTGATGTCTCATTTTGATTTGGATTTGCATTTGCATCTTTTTCCAGAAGCCCTGTTGACTCAAATTTGCATCCTCAGATCCATTTACCTATCTAGGCTAGAGAACTGCATCAGGATAATGAATTGACATCCCAAAATTAACATGTGTAAAACAGAACTAATATTCTCTCCTTCTCAATCTTTTCTAGGAAATTGATTATGGCCTGGTATTTACTACTTTAAAAAAATTAGCCAACAGCAGAAATATTCAATAATTCTCAAATCCATCTTACTTCTCCTCATATGTTATGAACATCACATATGTCAATTCCTGACTCTTTTATCTTCTCTATTGATTACCTTTTTTTTTTTTTCTTCTCTCCATTTTAATGGCCAGGATCCTACTTAAAGTTTTCTTCTTATTTTAACTAATTTTCTGCAATAGCTACCAAACTTATTTTCCTGTTTCCATTCCTAAACTATTTAATGTATTATTTACAGGAGTCAGCATTTTTTCTTTGAAAATGCAAGTCAGTTTGCCATTTCAGTGTTTTAAAACTTTCACTGGGGTTTCTATTGCAAATGGAATAAAGTCACAGTTGTTACTTGGAGTAACAGGATCTCTCTCCTTGCTCTTCCCCTCTGGTCTCTATGCAACAAAAGGGAACAAAAATAGGCTGGAAGAAAAAGATTAAACTCTATATTTTTGAATTGAGAAATAAATTTAATATTATGCATATTTAATATACAAGTTCCTATTCTCTATTTTATTTCATTATGTTAAATTTCATTATACATATACTACTAGTGCTTGTACTTAGACAATATCCAGTCTAAGTAAATAAATGTTTATCTTACTATGGATAGATACTTAGTTTTAAAAGATGAGGTGTGCATTCAAAAAAAAAAATTTGAAGACCAATTTTTCACATGTCTATTCTCCTTTCTTCACTGTTTGTATTTTAGTCACAGAATCTTCTATTATTTGAACCTATTCTATGACATAGTGGTGCTTTAAAAGAGGGAAACACACAAACTTTCCAGTTAATTCATTACAAGAGATATTTAAATTACAATAGGGCATTTTATACATAATCTAATCAATACTCAAACTGCTCTAAAGAGTACATTGGGGAAGTGCCATTTTAAAAAAATCAGAAATAGAGAACTTAACAGTTTGCCAAGGGTCAAAAATTTTGTCAATAGCAAAGCCATTTCCAAAGACCCTAGACTTCGTGTTTCTTATTCCTGTGACTAGAACCATGAGTTAAATTGATTCAATTTTGTGAAGAAGAAAGAAACTAATTCATAAAATTATAGAGCTTGAGGGGTTTCCATAGGTCATCTAACCAATACCCTTTTTCTAAAATACAGCTGAAACCAAATACCCTCATCCCTGGAACTAAATTTGAATATGCCTTTGTAGAATAACTCTAAGAGTTTTTATATGAACTCTAAAATAGAATTGAAATTATATTTCAGGTAATTATTTTAGCAGAGAGTAGTTTACAATAATTTTCTAGGAAATCAAAAGAATAAATATTACCTGAATAATACAGATAAGTTAGTCATTTGATATTTTTATTTTATCACATGAAATGGTTTTTAAAAACATTTTCTACAAATTAAATATTTTCTCAGTCTGGGCCTCTTTCCTCTGTTTTCCCATTTTGAACATCAGAAAAATTGTTATTCTATCAAGAATCCCTTATACTTAAATACAATGATCATTTCTCTATTTCTGTGAAAATTGACTCCTATCATAATTCTAGGTTAAGGAAGTCTCAAGACCACTAGTTCTGTTTAGTTAATAACTTCAGCATATGTTTAACTACTTCATCTGGCTCAATTAATTCTTATCTGGCTTTGTATTACCTAATTCCTATGAGAATGAGTGAGAGCATTCTTGATAGAAGATAGTGGATAATGGTCTTCAACAGAAGAAATGAAAATGCCTTCTAGAGAAGTGAAATAAAGGGCTTGTAACTATAAGGAGCTTTAGTCCTTACTAGATTGTAGGGAGCAAAAGGTAGAGGAAGCACAGAATCACTTGACAGAGGTGGACAAGAATTAGATCACTTGACATGGGAGGTCTTGATAAAGTTATTTAACCTAATAAAATTGGAAGTCATTGAAAGATTTTATTCTAAAAAGAATAAAACTTTTTAAAAAAACTTAAAAAAAAAGTTCACCCTTGAAGAACTGTAGATAATATACTCAGAGGAGCTAACAGTAATTCAAAAGAAATCAACTAAGAAGCTAGTGTGAAATTTAAACAAAGAGATGGTGATACTTCGGGTGGGAGTGGTAGATACTGAGAAAAATGTCTTGAAAAGATATGGACATTAAATTGACAGAACATGATGGGAGATAAACTTGGGTGTTGGAAGTGGTAAGGTATCAAAAATGAATGCTGAATTCTGTATTGTACAACAGTATGTCAGCAGTGCTTTCCATGGAATATAGAAACCAATGGGAAGATCAGATTGGTGTTGAAGGAATATTTCATGACATCCACTTTGAGCATTTTATTTGTCAACTGCCTTTGAAATATCCCAATAGAAAAATGAGAAATAAATTTACATAGTGTCAGAGAAATGGTAATATGAGCTAAAGATAGAAATTTGAAAGCCAAAGAGCATAAATGATCATGAGCAGAATAAAAGGTGTTAATTACTAACATATGAAAATCTCAGTGATTCTCCTCCCACTGCTCCTGTTTCTTCTCTCATACTGTCTGCATTCTATGTGGAGTTTCTATTTACCTGCTCATTTTCATTCTGTAGTTGCTCCTAGGAACTTCTAAGGCAGATCTGTCATTTCCAGTTATGGTTGGCAGGTTTAAACACAGAAGAATCTGGGGACTGTAGCAAAGCAAACAAAGCTTCGGGTAGAAAGAAACAGTCATTAAATGATAAAAGGCATATGGTTAAGAAATACAGTCATCCTCTCTTACTTGCCATTTCACCTTCCATGATTTCAGTTGCCCGTGGTCAGCTGTGGTCCAGAAGCAGATGATCCTCTTTCTGATGTATTGTCAGAATGCTACATTACAATGCCTTATGTCATTCACCTCACTTCATCTCATCATGTAGGCATTTTGCTATCTCACATCATCACAAGAAGAAGGATGAGTACAGTATAAAATGATATTTAGAGAAAAAGACAACATTTACATAACTTTTATTACAGTATATTGTTGTAATTATATTTTTCATTAGTTGTTCATCTCTCCCTGTGCTTAATTTATAAGTTAAACTTTATCACATGTATGTATGTCTAGGAAAAAACATGGCATATATGTCCATATATATCGATGGTTTCCAGCATCCACTGAGGTCTTAGAGCATATTCCTCACAGATAAGAGAGAACTGCTGCAGTAGAAACATGTTCATGGTGTTTAGGCAGGAGACATGACTTGACAAGGTAAAAGGTATAAAGGAATAAGGAGAGGCATATTAGGAAGTGTTATTTGAATTAAGTTCTCAACATTTGAAATTTTTTGTCAATTTTTATATTTTGCATAAATAGAATTTTAAAAATATTACTTGTATTTGTTTCTTGAACTATTCTTTGATGATAACACTATTCTGTGACTAAAACCAATTCTCACAGCTTCAGGAGCATGTATAATGCCTTTTATTCCTGGTGATTGCTTGGAGAGGCTAAGACCTGAGCCTTTGGAGGGCTTTTGTCATCTCTAGTCACATTAAATCTCTGTTGAGTGTCTAGAACCTTAAATCTTGGCTTACTTGGTGAAAGGCCCCATAATTGAATTTCCAGAAAAAGTGCCTGAAAGGTGAATAAACTGAAGTCACAGATTTATTTTTTACCTGAGAAATGAAAAAGCATAATTTGTTTAAATGGAAATCACATTAGACACAATTATTTTAATGATCATTCTCTTATTAAATAATTTTTTAACATGTCTTCTAGCCCATCTCTTGGTTTTGATTTACTAATCTATAAACAGAGATCACATCCTTTTACGAATTGTATTTCTCAGATTTGTGATAAAGATAATGGGTGGTAAATTTTTAAAAATTTTAATGCCATTTCTTTTGTTTGGGAGCATTTTGGAATGCTGTTACAGAAGATCTATGAAAGAATCATGCAAGCTCGAATGGCATTCTAAAATACTGCTTAAAGCTTTCATCAGTTGCCAGTTCATTGCAATATTAACTGTAAAAATATATAACTCAAATGAATTGATAAAATACATTTATTTAAATATTTTTATCCTCTGTTATCATAAAATAGATGTAATTGGTCTAGATGGCTTTCCCAAGTTTGTGCAAATTACCCTTCCTCTTTTCTTAAGTCTGATAGGATACAAACCCTTTTAATGGTTGCCAGTAAAAATACTAGGACAGAGAAAGTGGAGAGTAAAATATTAGCTAGTGCTTACTTGGTGTTCTGTATATTTAATTGGTATCCTTCAGAATTTGATCTTAACAACTGTTCATGGTTTGTGTAAGACATGTGGATGTAGATGTAGAATTCTTTTCTTGTTGAAACTTCTGTAAAACTTTCTTTGATTTTCCACAGCCTTGATTCCCCAAATATTGATAATATCAATAATAATAATAACAACATAATAATAATAAAAGGTGCCTGCTTATGTATGACAATAAAAATATAATCAAATCATATAGTTTCTTGTAAATAGTTGTTTTATTTTGTGATAAGCATAATATGTTAACAAATCAAAGAATATATATGTTAAAACTTGCACTTAATTTACAGATGCTTTAATACTAACAATAAGGTTTTGAAGATAAAATACAACCCCAAAATATAAATAATTGCTATTAATAATAAGGAATACTATATTTATAGTAACAGAGTGTTATAAACTGAATGTTTGTATCTCCCCAGAATTCACATGTTGAAATCTAATCTCCAGTGGTATGGTATTTGGAGGTGGGGTTTTTAAGAGGTAATTAGGTCCTAAGGGTAGATAAATGGGATTAATGCCCTTATAAAAGAGGTCCCAGAGATTTTTGTTTCCCCTTCTGCTATGTGAGGACACAGCAAAAAGACACTGTCTATGAATCAGGAAGTAGGCCCTCATCATATGCCAAATCTGCAGCTGCCCCAATATGGGTTTTCTAGCCTCCCAAACTTTAAGATAGAAATATCTGTTCTTTATAAGTTACCCAGTTTGTGGTATTTTGACTAAGAGATAAAAGGAAGCATATGTTACAGAGTCACGCCTTCTTTTTTTAAAATAAAATTAATAATTCAAAAATTACTACTCACAAAGAAAGCAAATGTCTTCAGATCCTAAAGCAGAGAAAAGTCCTAAATCCTTATCACCCCACTTAGTAATACTCAATTATCCTAGAGCACCCTTAAAACTAAAAAGGCCCACAGAAATTATAAATTCAGGGAGAGTAGAGTTCTCTGAGCCATAAGCTAAATTCTCCATTTCCATGCAAAAACAAACAATCAAATAAAAACATTAAGGGATGTGTTTCCAATGAAAGAACAAATTACAAACATACTTTAAATCATCCTTGGAATGTCAGTCAACCCATCCTGTTACATCACTTGTATTCTTCATTCTTCTACTACAATACAACACTTGTATTCTTCATGCACACCAGTATTTCAACATCCTAAACTAAGCAACACATTCAAATTTAATCACATTTGAATATTTTAAAAAATTGTTCTCAGTATAGTCTTCCAAATTCAATCAAAATATCCATCATTGAAATCAGCCTAATTGGCTCTACCATTCAAATGTATAGATAATGTACGTTATTAAGTTCAAGTAGCTGTTTATAATAAATTCATAATTTTATTTTTCTCTTATGGGAGAGATTGACAATATATAATCAATAACAAGCTATATTTCTTAAGACATGTTAAAGAAATATAGAACAGCAGATGCATCTAAATCTTTCTAAAACAAGACTTGTTCTAAATAAAAATAGACATAAGAACACTGTTAAAAAAATAGTTTTCAGGAACATTCAGGAACAGTTTTAAAAGAAATAAGCACAATTGGATTATTCCAACAATGTTTCTTCTTATTAGCTAAGATGTCTACCCACCCTTTTATTTTTTTATTTTGTTTTTAAACTTTATATGTTTATACTTACTTATACATCTGGTATACTTATGTCTTTTTTAAAAATTTCCTTTAGTGAATATAGCATATAATCACATAGATATGACCAAAAGCTTTATATATGTTTTTAACCATACCTACTGAGATAGAAAAAAATATATCTTCATTTTTAACAAAAAATAAAATATAATTATATTGAAGCATATTCTTCTCAATGTACTATCCCAAGAAGTATGAATACATACTGATTGTAAACTGTGGAGAACTTCTGGAAGGTAAATTAATTTATGTGAGTTAAGAGATGGGGGAAAAAAAATAACACTTCCCTGGATAGTCACAAGACAAAGAACATGCGATGAGATTGAGAGATCTGGCATTTTGCCTCTAATGTGAAAACTCCAAGATCCCCTTTCCCCTGGTAAGACCATGGATGTCTGGATTGTGACTGTTCTGTAAACCTGATTCCTTGAATGACTATAAAGGGTAGGGTTGTCAGATAAAATGCCAAATGCCTAGTAAAAATTTTTTTTTCAGAAAACAACAACAAAGTTAGTAGAAATATGTCCCACACTTATACTATTTGGGGACATTTATTGCATAGAATATATTTATACTACAAAGGTATTCATTGTTCATCTGAAATTTAAATCTGAGTACCTCTTATTTTTATTTGCTAAATCTGGCCACATTAATGTCAGCTCCATGACAATATATAATGTAGAATGAATATATACATGTAGAATGAATGAGCCCAAAAATAAACTTTCTTATTTAAATCATGAGATTATTACAGTGAAGCCTACCTAACTTAGACTAATACATCTACCTGAAATTAAACATCTATTTGCACCAGAAAAGACATAATTATAATCAATCAGGTTATAGGATATTTAGATATACAACTTATATAAATATAGGTATAAATATAGATCCAGACATATAGATCATAGGATATTTGAATATATATCTTGACTCCTCTTCTAAATTACAAGGTCTAATTTGTTTCACAGTTAGCAGAATTATCCTAATTTATGTCTAAATAATATTTAACTTTCCCAACAGTATAATAGAAAATTAACTATCCCTGTTTATTTTTTAACTACTTACCATAAACAAATTTCAGCTTATCACATGTTATGCAAAACTGAAATTTATATTTCTGCATTGACTATGCACTGAAAACATTTTTCTAAATCAGCATTATACTAAGCTACTGACAAATGGCCATCTGGTTAAAAAAACAAAAAACAAAAAACAAAAAACCTCAGTGCACTGTAGCCAAATTTGAAGAAAACCTACCAAATGAAAAGCAATGCTGGAGATACCAACATAATTATTTTGAAAGCCTAAAAAGAGACAGATGTTGAATGCTTAGTTTTTTTTTTTTTTTTTCTCATCTTACTGAATCTTACTGTGTTTGGATATTCACTTTTTTTCTATATAACCACAGGGAATAATTTCTTACAAAGGTAAAAGAAGAACGAAAAAGTAGCTTAAAAGATAACACTTCTGTATACTCTGCATGCTTTTGCTTTCCTTTTTCACATGAGGGTAATAAGTATGCAACTTTGAGATTGTATCTAGGCAGGATATTTAAAATTAGTTCATTTTAAACTCAGAAAAACTCCATTTGAAAAAAGGCAAATACAGTTTTCAGTTAGCATATACATAGGCTTACATATCAGCTTTGAAATATATCTCATAGCAACTGGGACTGGCACTGACTGATAAAATAGAAAATCTTACCTCTAACTTGAGAAAAATGCTTACTACTCTACAGGTTTTCCACATTGCTTTAAAAACAATTGTAATAGTTGATGAAAGAGGGAAAAAGGAACAGAGTTGAGCACTAGGAAATAAAGAAAACTATACAGTATAAAGTCTTCAAAAAAAAAACTATGTAGCTAATATACATTTTTCCTTTATAAGATACAGATTAAAATTTTGTAACAGGGCATTTGCAAACATACGACTCAGAAAGCAAGGAAGATTTAAAATTAAATCAGTATTTTTGCTCTTTTTTGGGAAAATGTATCATTGTTAATTCATTTTTTAACTCAAAAGTATTTTAAATTGTAATAACATGTTCAACAAAATTGTCATAGTCTATGCTGGCCACAGTTTTAAGTGTGGGTTTTGAAATAGATAAATAACAAAAATATAGTACATTATGTAGTTTTTATTCTAGTGTAAGAAGATAGAAAATAAAATAAATAAAACATTGTATGACAGATGGTAGTCATTGCTAGGGAAAAATATAGGGTAGGAAGACAGGCAATATTGGAGTGGGGATGGCTCTTATGGAGACAGTGACCAAAAGGCTGAAGAATGTGCAGGAGAGTCACGTTGAGGACATAGACAATAAATAAGACCCTGAAGTGAAAGGCAAAATCTGCTCAATTTTTAAAAAGATTATTCTCCTTTCTTTGTTGAGAGTAGACTTTTGGGGCTGGAGAGGGGGTAGTAAAGATAAGGAACAGTGAAAGCAGTTAGGAGTCTCAGAAAATACAACTGAAAGATGATAATGACCAGGATCAGGGTGATAGCAGTGGAGAATAAGGCAACTGGATTCAGGAAATATTTTGGTGTAGCTAGATAGAGTCATTATACTTACTGACACTTTGGATATAGTATGTGAGAAGAAAAATGAGGTCAAGAATTCCAAGGTATTGAGGTACCTGGGTGGCTCAGTCTGTTAAGTATCTGCCTTCGGCTCAGGTCAGGATCCCAGGGTCCTGGGATCAAACCCCACATCAGGCTCTCTGCTCAATGGAGAGTCTGATTCTCCCTCTTCCTCTGCTGCTCCCCATGCTTGTGCTCACTCTCTCTCTGTGAAATAAATAAATAAAATCTAAAAAAAAGTATTCTAAAGTATTTCCATGAATAAATGAGTAAAGGGAAGGTAAAGGGAAGGATGAAATTGTCATCCTTAACTGAAAAGAAAACCAAGCAAGAGCAAGTTTGGAATGGTGATAGTGAAAATTAGGAGTTCTCTGTTTGAATATATACCTCTGGAATTTAGAAGAGAGGAGTGACCTGAAGTTATAAATTTGGGAATCATTAACATGTGGATGGCAACTAAAGCCATCAAATAGGATGAAACACCAGAAGATAGAGTTTTTTGTTTTTTTTTTTTAATTTTAATTTTTTTTATAAGCAAATTTTTATCCCCAGGGGTACATGTCTGTGAATCGCCAGGTTTGGATTGGGAGGCAGAAGATAGAGTTTTGATGGAGGTAGAAGAACAAAGTCTAGTCAAAAGTCAGAGGATTGAGAAATGAGGAAACAGAAAAAGATAAAAAGGAACAATGTAAATAGTAGAAGGAAAACAAAGAAGTACGGGATTCAGGAAGACATCAGAAAATAGTGTTTCAAAGATGAAGGAATATTAACTATGATAAAAACTGCTGAAAGGTTGACTGAGATGAGGACTAGGATTGGTTATCTTCCTAACCAGTCAAACTGACAAATTTTAAAAAGAAGGAGAATAAATAGAAATCCATATCAGTGCTTCTCTCATGTTTGATTGAGTTGCTAATCTCTAATTCCCTAGAAGAAGGCAGTTATTTTTATTGACTAATTTTAGAGGAAGGGATTAGAATGGGCTTTATCTGCTTTTTGTCGTTTGATTTTTTTGTTTGTTTGTTTTTTTCACCATTAAATCCAAACTACAAATGTCAGGGAACCACTGTGAAGGATTTTTCTTGTTGTAAGATTATCCATTCCAAATACTCTCTAGATTGGAGAAAATATCATGGGATTATTTTAGTTTTAAGTATCCCTGGGCCCAACATGAAGGAGATATGGGTAACATACCAGTTATCATTTACATTCTCACTAGCAGATGAGGACCCCTAGAATTTGTCATAGTAAAGAACTGATATTTTAAAGATCACTGCATGTCCAATTCTACATTGAAATAAACAAACAAACTTCCTCTATGATAGTCTCTTGGGCTGTGAACACTCAGGTCTGGGAGGTATTGACAAATTAGGGGTATATTTTATAGTAGAATGAGTAAGCATCTATTCATTCTTGTTAGTTTCATTATTAAATTGTATATAACCATTTCTTAATAGGAGCAGGGAAAGAATGTTCATGGGAGTGATCCAGCAAGGATCTTTGGGCATACATTCCTGGTATGGAATAGTATATACCACAAGAGAAAGTCTTTCTTGTACAACATAACGATGGAAGAAGTAACCTTTCACTCCTGCTGTGGTATATTGACCAGAAGCCAACTACTAGCCTTTGTACACACTCAAGAAAGGATTGAAAAAGGCATTAATACTAGGAATGGCGATCAATGGAGGACACTATATGTGTTTATTTAAGACACAAAGGAACATATGTATATGCATGAAATTAGAGTGTCTTTTAAAGTATGGGAACCTATGTTTTTTTACATTTAACTTAGGCATAGTTTTTTAAAGAGATTATAATTGACTACTATTTACCTGCCTTAAGAAACATGATCATATTTTTAAAGGGAGTGAGGAATTTAAAATTTGATAAGAGACTGATGAAAATTCAATATCTTTCTGTACCATTAGGTTAAAAAATTTCTATTTTCCTGGGGCACCTGAGTGACTCAATTGATTAAGTGTCCAACTCTTGATTTCAGCTTAGGTCATGACCTCAGGGTTGTGAGATTGAGTTCCTCATCCAGCTCCATTCTGAGACTGGAGGCTGCTTAAAATTCTCTCTCTCCCTCTCCCTTGGCCCCTCCTCTACTCATGCTCCTGCTTGCTCCCTCTCTTAAAAATAAATAAATAAATAAATATCCTCCCTATATTTGTTGTCTTAAAAATATTAGTATTAATGCTGATCATACTGCCAATGCAAATTAAAAATTATTGTCAGTAATCTTAAAGTTAAATTTGTAAATTATATTATTTGATAAGAGCTGAAAACTAGTCATCACATCTCACAATGGGTATATGAAAGACAAATAAACTAAAGAAAATTGAATCCAGGAATTTCATTATATATGTTGAGTACATGTTAAGTAACCCTCAATGCAGAGAACTGATAAAATTTTGATTTAGGAAGAAGAGAAAAAATGGTAAATGAGGAAGAGAGAAGGAAGAAAGTAAAAAAGATTGAATAATTCATTTGTGATTGATTCAGAGACCACCTAAGAAAAGAGTTCTCTTACTATGCTTACCACTTTGGCATAGTAAACAGAAGAGTTGAAGGAATAGTGAAGTAATTTTAGAGCATTTTATTTCCCTTCCTATTTTTTTATTTGACAATACTAGCATGGATATGAACTTTTCATATAAAAGAAGATAAAATGAAAGATATCTTTGGGGAAATATTTAGTGGTTTGAAGCAAAATTATTACTGAAAATGAGAATATCAGACTGACAAAAGAGAAGCCTCAGGAACTATTCATATAGATTTGGATAATTATTTTGATTTCTTTAAAGAAATTTTGCAAAGCGCTGTCTAAAAGTCATTAAATTAAGCAGAAAAAGACATTTGTCATTCAGAACATATGGAATAGAAGTTGGAAAATATTAAAGTTTTCTCCTTAATTGAAAATAAAAGTAGAGGCTCCTGGGTGGCTCAGTAGATAAGGTTATGATCCCAGGGTCCTGGGATTGAGTCTGGAATCAAACCTGAGATCAAGCCCTGCATCAGACTCCCAGCTAGGTGAGAGGCCTGCTTCTCCCTCTCCCACTTCCCCTGCTTGTGTTCTTTCTCTCTGTCAAATAAATAAATAAAATCTTTAAAAAAAAAAGTAAAAGCACATTTTTGCATTGAATATCTCAATTGAAATAAAACTTTTTATAATTCACAGTTAAATATATAATATAGCTGAAGAGCAAATTCAACTAGAGTAAAAATGAGAATAACCTTATTTGGTTTCTCTGACAAGAGAATCTTAAAGGAAATTTGCAAATGATGTATCTGACAAAGGTTTAGTACCCCAAATCTGCAAAGAAATTTTCAAACTGAACACCCAAAAAACAAATAACCTGGTTAAGAAATGGGCAGAAGACATGAACAGACACTTCTCCAAAGAAGACATCCAGATGGCTAACAAACACATGAAAAG
Organism: Mellivora capensis; assembly: GCA_004024625.1. Classification (NCBI taxonomy): domain Eukaryota; kingdom Metazoa; phylum Chordata; class Mammalia; order Carnivora; family Mustelidae; genus Mellivora; species Mellivora capensis. The sequence goes on along the minus strand of PISX010000752.1, from coordinate 170,022 downwards.
ATGCTCAACATCACTCATCATCAGGGAAATACAAATGAAAACCACAATTAGATGCCATCTCACACCTGTCAGAGCAGCTAAAATTAATAAGACAGAAACAACAGGTGTTGTAGATGATGCAGGAAAAGGGGAACCCTCTTGTAATTTTGGAAGGAATACAAATTGGGGCAGACATTATGGAGAACAGTATGCAGGTTCCTCAAAACGTTAAAAAAAGAACTACCCTCTCTGATATGAGGAATTTGAGAGGTAGGGCAGGGGTTAATGGGGGAAAGGAAGGGAAAAATGAAACAGGATGGGACTGGGGTGGGAGACAAACCATAAGAGACTCTTAATCTCAGAAAACAAACTGAGGGTTGCTGAAATCTTGCCACTTGCAACCACATGGATGGAGCTAAAGTTTATTATGCTATGTGAAATAAGTCAGAGAAAGAAAAATACCATACGATCTCAATCATATCTGAAATGTAAGAAAGAGAATAGATGAACATAAGGGAAGGGGAAAGGGAAAAAAAAAAAAAAAGGAGAGAGGGAAACAGACCATAAGTGCCTAAGTGCCTCCTAACAATACAGAACAAACTGAGGGTTGATGGAGCAAAGTGAGCAGGGGATGGGCTAGATGTATGATGGATATTAAGGAAGGCACTTATGATCAGTACTGGGTGTTGAATGTAAATGATAAATCACTGAATTCTACTCTGGAAACCAATATTGCACTGTATGTTAACTACCTAAAATTTAAATTAAAAAATAATAATAGTAGTAACTAAATAAATAAATAGAAAATTTTAAAACTCAGGAATGGGCAAAAAAAAAAAAAAAAAAAAAAAA
>PISX010000752.1:0-169091 GCA_004024625.1 Mellivora capensis | reverse complement strand
TGGTTGATGGAGCAAAGTGAGCAGGGGATGGGCTAGATGTATGATGGATATTAAGGAAGGCACTTATGATCAGTACTGGGTGTTGAATGTAAATGATAAATCACTGAATTCTACTCTGGAAACCAATATTGCACTGTATGTTAACTACCTAAAATTTAAATTAAAAAAATAATAATAGTAGTAACTAAATAAATAAATAGAAAATTTTAAAACTCAGGAATGGGCAAAAAAAAAAAAAAAAAAACAACCCTGGGACAGAAATATTTTATCTGGCCCATTATTTGTGATCAATAATTTGAAATATTATATAATCATGATAGCTTTCAAAATCCAATCAAATATTAGACTGCATCATTTTTTAGAGATTGATGTATATTGCCTAATAAGAGATTGAGATGAAATAACTTTTTAATGGTTGTTTGCCTTTTCTCTATGCTAGCAATAGCCTAAAGCCCAGGCAAAAGTAGAAGGTATTTGAGGCTGCCTTCTAAAATACTTCTAGAAGCAGAGATGGTACAGAAATAGCAGCATTAGAGAGAATGTAGCTTTCTTTTATACTGAAACATCCCTAACTAGAAGAAGGCAAAATGGATAGGTGAAATTATAGCTGGGAGGAAGGCCAAGGTTATAAATCTGGAAAGTAAAGTTGTGGAATGGGTAATGATTTAGCTATATAACCTATGTTAGAGTAAATTACCAAAACAGTTATCATTTGGGCGAAGATCAAGGTTACAAAGAGAAGCAATAAGACTATGGAGAAAACTAAATATCAGATATTGTTTTTTCAGTCATAAATTCTGTTTAACAGAGGACAGTCTGCAAGGTCATAGCAAAGTCATAATGAAGGATTAGACATATACTACTAGAATTTCATTAAAAAACAATATTGAAGATTGACAGTGCAATTAACAAATTGCTCACATGTATGTGTTTGTGTTCTCACATGTGTAAAATCCTATTCTTCAAAATTTTGTTCTTGAAAATTCATTTGTTTTCAAGTACACATTGAAAAAAAGTATAAAAACTGACTATATACTAGAGCAATAAAAGAACTCTTCAAATGCCAGTAAATTGATATAACACACACCACATCCTTTACCACAAAGCAATAAAATTATAAATCAGAACATAACTGCAAGTTAAAATCTTCCACATTGGTAATTAAAATTGAAAAGAAATAAATATAGAAGGTATTCCTGAATCAAAGAAAATATATTTATGTGAATATATGAAATGCAATTGAAAACACAAGAATAAAAGATACAAATGTTTACAGGTTTAGCAATTTTATGAATTATAATGAAAGATAATTATTATCTATTTGTATTTATTTTAGAGAGAGTGTGTGTCTATATGCATGAGCCAGGAGAGGGGCAAAGGGAGATGGAGAGAGAGAATCCCAAGGAGACTCTGACCTGAGCATGGAGTCCCACTCTGGGCTCAAGCTCACAACCCTGAGATCATGACTTAAGTGAAATCAAGAGTCCAACGCTTAACCTACTGAGTCAAACAGACAGCCTGAGAGAGAATTATAATTTAAATGGATACATTAAAAATAAGAGTACTTGAAAATTAATATGCAAATTTAGAAGAAAATGACAGAATAAAGACAAATGAGGTAGAAAAAATAAATAACACAAATAAGATTACAAATACATGAAAAAGGTATAAAAATGTAAAATCTTTGATTAAATTAAGACCTGATAATGTACAAACACAAAAGAGGAAGCAAATAATTTACCTTTCAGAAGTCTCCTAGCAGCTAAAAAAATTCTGTAACAATACAAAATATCCAGGAAGGAATCCCTGGGGAAATTCTGTAAAGCTTCAGCTTTCATAAGCACTGTCCCCTTTCCTTCATTAATCACAATCGTGAGAGCAGGGATTTTTTTTGTCCTTATGATTCTATACTCAAAACCCAACTCAGTTCTTAGTACATAGTAAACTCTCAATAAAGTTATCTGTTTAATGAGTAAATTATGTTTATAATAATAGATTATGTGTTCCGGTAGAACACTTAAGAGAAGAAAACTAGGGTAGTAGTATTAAAATTTGTTTTCCACAAAGAGGATAAATATTACTTTTAATTTTTCCTTCAAGGGAAATAAAGTTATGTCATGAAGTTTGTCTTTAATTTAATTATAACCCAAATTTTCAAGAGTCTCATGACCTCAATTATAACAATCTTTTAGAATAAGAAAGGATGGGGCACTGAGGTGGCTTAGTCAGTTAAGTGTCTGCCTTCGGCTCAGGTCATGATCCCAGACTCCTGGGATCTAACCCAAGGCCCCACTCCCTAATCAGCAGGGACCCTACTTCGACCTCTCCCTCTGCCCCTTCCCCTGCTCATTCTCTATCTCTATCTCAAATAAAAAATATATATATTTTTAAAATTTCTTTTCAGTGTTCCAGAATCCATTGTTTATGCATCACACCCAGTGCTCCATGCAATACGTGCCCTCCATAATACCCACCAGCAGGCTCACCCAACTTCCCACCCCTGCCCCTCCAAAACCCTCAGATTGTTTTTCAGAGTCCACAGTCTCTCATGGTTCATCTCCCCCTCCAATTTCCCCCAACTCCCTTCTCCTCTCCATCTCCCCATGTCCTCCATGTTATTTCTTATGCTCCACAAATAAGTGAAACCATATGATAATTGACTGTGTCTGCTTCACTTATTTCACTCAGCATAATCCCTTCCAGTCCCATCCATGTTGATACAAAAGTTGGGTATTAATCCTTTCTGTTGGAAGCATAATACTCCATATTGTATGTGGACCACATCTTCCTTCTCCATTAGTCCATTGAAGGGCATCTTGGTTCTTTCCACAGTTTGGTGACTGTGGCCATTGTAGCTATGAATATTGGGGCACAAATGGCCCTTCTATTCACTGCATCTGTATCTTTGGGGTAACATCAAATAAAAAATTTTTTAAAAAATAAAAATTTTTAAAAAATAAGAAAGGACCTATAATATATCATATATTATAAATTTAATTTATAATTATAAATAAAATACATTTATTTGAATAGACTAAAAATTTATAATCATTGTAATTTCACACATATATCTTTGCAATTCCTTTATTCTTGCCAATTCTTGCAACTTGCTCTTGTATATCTACACATTTATGCTCATATGCATATGATCTAGTTTGAACAAAGATCCACATACACTACTGAATTAGGTTTGAATAATATCTAATGTAATTCCATGAAACATTAACTAAAAAAAAATAAGTGTTGAAGATAAAGGTGATATAATGTCCTTATATAGAAATCTGTACAGTGTAATTATAGTAGCATTATCAACAATAACCAAACTATGGTGAGAGCCTAAATATCTATAAGCTAATGAGTGGATAAAGAAGGGAATATTATTTAGCCATCAAAAAGAATGAAAGCTTGCCATTTGCAACCATATGGATGGAGTTAAAGTTTATTATGCTAAGTGAAATGAATCAGAGAAAGATAAATAACATATTGTCTCACTCATATGTGGAATGTAGGAAAGAAGACAGATGAACATATGGGGAAGGGGAAAAGAAACAAAGGAGAGAGGGAAATAAGACATAAGTTACTCTTACTGATAGAAAAAATACTGAGGGTTGATGGAGGTGGGTGGGTAGGGGATGGGCTAGATGGATGAAGAATACTAAGGAGGGCACTTGTTATGATGAGTACTGGGTGTTATCTTTAAGTGATGAATCACTGAATTCTACTCCAGAAGCCAAAATTACACTACATGTTAACTAACACATTTTAAATAAAAATGAAATTAATTTAAAAATAAAATAGGATAAATATTACAGAAACTCACCCACACCACAAGAAAGCACAGAGATCATGGGCTGACATTAAATTTTAAGGTAGTTGTTAAAGTGTAAACTTAGGCATCACTAATGCTAAATTTAAACCAAAGCAATTATGGAATTTATGACATTAGTGTGATAAAGCTTCAGAATTTAATATACATATGACTTTCCTCTGACAACCAGTCTGTGATACTTTGTTACAGTAGCCTCAGTGGACTGACAACATTTGAGTAAACATGTGTCTTCATTTTAATATTTTCATTCCTGGACTTAGGTGTTGACAAATAATTTTTCAACAAATTAAAATATATCTGTAAATTAGATAATAAATAAATTGAAGAAGTAAGGGGAGGGAACTTTTGATGAACACTGGTAAAAATTAATAAAACAAACTAAAATATTTGATCATAGGATATAAAGTCCAAGTTATTAGAAAATGGAGCAATCACATACACATACACACACACACACACACACACTTTTCAATGTATAAAAATTTCCATCTAGATATGTTTTCATTTGTCCTACAATACAAACTATTGTTTTAAAAATGTTAGTTGAGGGGCGCCTGGGTGGCTCAGTGGGTTAAGCCTCTGCCTTCGGCTCAGGTCGTGATCTCAGGGTCCTGGGATCGAGCCCTATGTCGGGCTCTCTGCTCATCGGGGAGCCTGCTTCTCCCTCTCTCTCTGCCTGCTTCTCTGCCTACTTGTGATCTCTCTCTTTGTCCAATAAATAAATAAAATCTTTAAAAAAAAGTTAGTTGATAACTATGTGTAGAAATGAATTTCTAGTCATTTCAAACTTATTAATTTTAATCAGTCAAGGTCTATATAACCTGGGAGATGGATAAATACGAGCTAAGAGATAAATGTTGAACACCCTCAAGAGCTACAGTTTGCATCATGGAAGAAAAGCACAGATGACTTCACAGATTTAAGTTTAACATTACTAATAAAAAAAAACATTTATGATACTTTCTTCCGTAGAAGGATGATTTAATTATTACATTTTATAAGGTGGTGATATCTCATTCTCATATTTAAGTATGTTATGACAGTCTCTTTACAATGAAAGGACAGACTATTGAAATAATTTATTAAGTTTTTTCTACAGAGGAGCAAAAATTAAATACAAACTGAAGTAGTTTATCATACAATCAAAGGATTTATAAATGGGAACTCTAAAGCATTTTCCTTGAATTCAATAAAAAAATTATTTACTTAGAAATTCTAGTTACATTAATCTTGATAAAATGAAGTTCTTGCTAAACTTTCTAAGATTTATATTGGGAAAAAATAGATGTAGGGCTTCACCTTACTTCGCTCAATAGTTTATGGGTGAATGATAGTGTGTATTTTCTTTAAAGTAATCCTACCTTTCCCCTTGACTCATCTTATGCATAGGCCACAATGATGAAAAGGACATGCATTGTGTAATCTGACAGACCAAGATGGATCAGAGACATGTCAGCTAACCCAGACCAACCTTTAGCTTATTATAATTGAGTCTGTCTATTCTCAGTCTGTAGCAACTACATTCAGCTGACCTGAAGAAAAATGAACAAATTTGTTTTTTGTTTGTTTGTCTTAAACCACTAAGATTCAGTGTGGTTTCCTACATGAAACCATTATTTCAGGAGGTAACATGTGGAAGGAAAGAAAATATTAATAGTGGTTAATCCTCTGAAATCTATTTTATATTGTCGATCTTCTACAGTGAGCATATGTAATTTTTAAACAAGGATATAATTGTTAAATTAAGTCATTAATTGAATATACAGAAATTAAATGTAAGTTAACATTTTAGGACAAAAAATAATAAACTCATTCCCTAAAACAATCTAATGATGATTATTAAAAATTTTATATACAAAATAAAGTATGTGTGAGTTTAAGGTAGGCCTCACAGATAAATGTATAGGAAGTCAAGAGATAATTTATAAGAAATCTTATTAAATGCTAAATGTTTGTATTCTTTAGATTTAATCCCTCCTTCTTAAAAAAAAAAAGGCACTGGTATCTATCTCTTCTCCTTATCTTACCAAAAAGTTTCTACTCAGGGATGCCAATGATATTGGATAGTGATAATTCAATTTATTTAATCCATCACTTGATTTCCTATTGTCAAGATGGCACAAAATGCACCATTTTTTTTATGTTTCAATATGATGACATTATTATTGTACAATTTTTTTTAATTTCAATAGATATTTTTTTTAATTTTTAAGTAATCTGTACACCTAACATGGGGCCAAACTCGAGACCCCTGAGATCAAAAGTCACATGCTATATGGACTGAGCCAGCTAGGCGTCCTTAATTTCAATATTTTCGAACTTTTTCTTCAAAATCTTTAATAAGTTTATGTTCTTAGATAATCTGTAGAGCTATAGTCCTTACCCCATCATTTTTCTTGGAACTTGATACTTAGCTTCTTTCAAAAGTAAACCTCTGTGCTTCAGAGAGTAGATTGGATTGGGCTGTTAAATCTGCATTAACCTGCTATTTTGGGTTATTTCTTCTTGATTTATCAGAGTTTCCTTTGTCTTCCTTTTTTTTTTTCTTGAAAGCAACCTCATATTCTTTAATAGATGTACACAAAATCATTTTAAATTCTCAGTATATTTGATTCAGAGGACATAATTACAAAGTGCATATGACCAAAAAAAGCACATTGAAAATACAAGTTTATTGAACATTATGTACTTATGTTGGATACGGTATAGTCAGTGGAAGTAAATGAGATTTGTATTCAAGACAACCTTAACAAAATTGCTGTTTTATCCTTAATGATCTGCATGAGGCTGGGCAAGATATTAAACTTATTGGACTTCAGCATCCATATCTATAAAATTGAGTTTTAAAATAGCTTAGAGATGTATTGTGGCTACTTTCACGAATAATTTTAAGTGGCCTGACATATAGTAAATACTACACATTTTTTAAGGTCTTCATGTCAGTAGGGGGAACTGAAAGAAAAAATGGAGAAATAATATAGAACATATAATTTTATAGTTAGAAGACACAGAGATAATCTGTTCCAACCCCCTCATTTTATAGATGGTTAAATTGAGGTCAACAGAAATTTAGTGGTTTGCCTGAAATCTCTCAAGAAAAGAGTGGCAGGAGGAGGATTACTTCTTTATAATTATATAATAAATCTAAGGGCTGAAAATGGCACTTTGAAGTTTTTGCTTTTCTCTGGGTATGGGAGGCCCATCTATATTAGCAGGGCAGTGTCTTCCTATCATTTAATATTATCTCCAAGGAATTTAAACATTTTATAGCCAACTATTACATTATCCAGTATTTCTCAAACACCCAAGTTTTTTTTTAATCTCTCCTTTAAATCTCCTTTAAAATTCTGATATTCCCAGTGACTATTATGCAAAGAAAAAAAAATAGTGCAAACTGAAAGTTTAATTTACTGAAAATTTCTTGTTTCAGCATTAGTCTTTGAGACTACCCTCTGCCTTTTTTATAAATCAGTTTAACTCATCTAAATAACTAGAAGGATCAGATGACACTTTTGAGATATACACTATCATTTTATTTATCTCCTCCAGAAAACAAGACTGTAGATCAGATTTTGATTTTGAAGAGAAAGTCATAATGGATATTAATCATTTCTGTTATCATCTTTAAATTCTAATACTGGGTGCAGTGAATTTGATAAAACTGGAAACTCCTTGGGGTAAATAAAATTTAACTTCACTAAGCGTGCACATTTTAATGCTGCTTCCACTATGTACTCCAGGAAGACGTGGAATTCTTACTCACACATGGGTTTATATTTGCCTGGATCATGTATTTCCTGGTCTTAACTGAAGCCATAGAGACAACTACTCCTGTCATATTTTCTCCCCAGACACAATCCAGGATTACTAAAAATCTCACAAGCCATCTTATTTTTGAAAGATTTACAGCAAGATTTTCTGACCAGATAAGTTGGATAAGATAGCTCCAGATCTCTATCTGAAATGAACTCCTGTACCATTTCAGGTTTATCATGGGCAATACCATCAAAAAGTAGCATACATAGCTTACTTTCATTGGCCAGAAGGACTTTGGCAGGCTGCCTAAAGAGAAAATGCCTGCAAGTCAGAGAATTATGATGACTTTTTAAAAAAAACTTTCATACTTTTTCAAGGTTTCCTCTGAATTAGGGTCATTTAGCTGTACTCTCCTTTTAATTGATTTTAACCTTCCTTTATGAAACTTGATACAAAAAAACACATAGTAACCAGGAGTTTTAATTATTTCTCCCAGGTTCTGGGCAGGGATGTTTATTATCTTATTTTGCTCAATAATAATACTTCCTAAAGTGAACGGGTAATTTTGAAAGGGGCAAGGGGTTTTCAAATTACTGTTTTCTGTTTATTTTCAAATTGGGTAAGAACCAAATTTATTTGTTGGCTTTCTGAAAATCACTGTTGTTTTGCTTTTGTGTTTGAAGAATACATCAGCAGCCATTCACACTCACACATTTTTTTGTCCTATTATATTTAATTGTCTTTAGAATTAACATTTGGAATTAAATAACAATTAAATAACAATTTCAAAAATTAGCATTGGCTTGTTTTCCTCTCTGTTACTCAGCACTTTTTTCACTCGTCTTTCTCCTTGATGGTGGAAGTGCAAATCCCAAGCCAATCTGGAAAATAATTCTTTAAGTGGATTCCTTAGGTACAGGATACAAGAAAATAAGGGCTGTCTTATAGATCTGCTCCCAGATTTCTGAATTGCTGGGATATTGTCCATCAGGCCTTTTCTTCTCAGTACTTTCCACTTGTATCCATGCTGTCAAGACAGACTGCCTAGATCTCTTCAGACTGGAGAAGTCACTTAATCTCCCCATGCCTCAGTATTGTTTTGTTTTGTTTTGTCTGTAAAATGAGAAAAATAATAGTTCTCATAAAATTTTTGAGGATGGTTTAGGACAGTATATCACACACACACACACACACACACACACACACACACAGTATAGGTGTAAATTATTTATTACATGCCACCTAAAAGTACAAGTTAGCGTAAATTAAAATGACCCAAATTGTTAGGAATGAACCATTGGGCAAAGGAAAGGAAGGTAAAATGCAGCTTATGATTTCTTCATTTCTCTAACTGGAATTTGATTTGGCCAACCTGGAATTTGGAAAATCACAAATCATGACTAACTAAACCCATCCTTCCTAAGGAGGGTCCTGAATTTAGACTCTAGGAAGCATAGTAGTAACAAGAATAATTTATTTTTTTATTTTTTTTAAGATTTTATTTATTTATTTGTTAGAGAGAGAGGGAGAGAGAGAGAGAGAGAGAGCATAGGCAGGCAGAGAGGCAGGCAGAGGCAGAGGGAGAAGCAGATTCCCTGCCGAGCAAGGAGCCCAATGTGGGACTCGATCCCAGGAGTCTGGGATCATGACCCCAGCTGAAGGCAGCCGCTTAACCGACTGAGCCACCCTGGCGTCCCCACAAGAATAATTTAGCTGTACTCACTAGTGTAAATCACAAGGAAAAGAAGAAAATAAAAGGTAAAAATGGCATGGCTAGATGCAGGAAAAGAAAAAGTACTAGTAGGTGTGTAACAGAAAGGAAGAGAGAACTCTGAATAGCAAATCAGATCTGGCTCTGGTAAAACAACGAGGTGATGAGCTGTCTTAGGATAATTGCTACAGCAGTTCCTCCTTGTCCTGGGTGATATTTCAAGACCCCCAGTAGATGCCTGAAACCATAGATAATACCTAATCCTGGATATACTATGATTTTCCTTATGTGTAATATGATAAAGTTTAGTTTATAAATTAAGTACAGTAGTGATTAATAACAATAATTATAAAAAGAACAATTATGACAATATACTATAGCAATAGTTATGTAAATTTTGTCTCTTTCTCTCCTTATTGTACTCTTCTCACCCTTCTTGTGATGACTTGAGTTGATAAAATATCTGTGTGATGAGATGAGGTGAGACGAATCATGTAGGTACTGTGAAATGGCATTAGGCTACTACTGGCTTCTGAGGATACATTAGAAGGAAGATCATCTGCTCCTGGACTAGGACTGACTATTGGTAACAGATGGTGGGAAGTGAAATGGCAGATAAGGGGGGACTACTGCACTGGGTTTTGTTTTTTCTTGCTATTCCAATATGGCACATGATACATTTGTAATACAGTTTGTGTGGGGTTTTTTTGTTTTTTTTTTGTTTAGTTTTTATTTAAATTCCAGTTACTTAACATACAGTGTAATATTAGTTTCAGGTGTACAATATAGTGATTCAACACCTGCATATAACACCCGCTGCTCAAGACAAACAAGTGCAGTCTTTAATCCCCATCACTTATGTCACCCATCCCATCCCCCTCCCCTCTGGTAACCATTAGACCATTAGTTTGTCTATTAAAAGATGTTTCTTGGTTTGCCTCCCCTTTCTCTCTTTTCTTTCCCTTTGCTTGTTTAGTTTTGTTTCTTAAACTCCATGTAAGAGTGAGATCATATGGTATTTGTCTTTCTCTGACTGACTCAGAAAATGAAAATGCACTTTAGAAATATTCCCATTATTTCACAATTTCAACTGTAACCTTTTTTTTAAATGTAAAGAATATGATGTTTTCCCCTAGTCTAATTATTAAATTTGGTCTCTATAACTAAGAGTGTGTTTCTTAGTTTGCCTCCCTCTTCTTTTGGCTGAATATGAAATCTTGCCATTTCCAATGAACTAGAGGGTATTATGCTGACCGAAATAAGTCAGTCAGAGAAAGACAATTATCATAAGATCTCTCTGTATGAGGAATTTGAGAGGCAGGGTGGGGTGTTGTGGGGGTAGGGAAGGAAAAAATGAAACAAGAGGGGATCTGGAGGGAGACAAGCCATAAGCCTTATCTCACAGAACAAACTGAGGGTTGCTGGGGGAAGAGGGGAGGGAGATGGTGGTTGGGTGATGGACATTGGGGAGGGTATGTGATATGATGAGTGCTGTGAAATGTGTAAGCTTGATGATTCACAGACCTGTACCCCTGGGACAAATAATACATTGCATGTTAATAAAAATAATTTAAAAAAAAAGAGTCTGGTTCTTATTTTGCCTCCCTCTTCTTTTGGTTGAATAAAAATGTACTCAGAAAAAAAAAATATACTCAGTAATGCAAATATGCAAACTTGCAACCCAAACTGCAAATATTTTGGGTTATGTGAAGTCAATGCCTGTAATTATCAATTGAAAGAAAACCTGGCAATGAGTTTTTGTGCTATGATTTTTATCTATTTCCCTCCAGAAATTTTAAAAGTAATTCTTCAGTCAGAGGACAAAAAAGAGATCTTTACTCCTTTTTTTTTTTAATAGCTGTGTTGAGGTAAAATTGACATACAACTTCTCATCTTTACGATATATAAATACGTAAAATCTTTAAAAAAATAAATAAAATATTTCATTTGTAAATTTTGATATTTGAAACCTGTACAATTCAAGATGGTAAATGTATCCATCAATCACATAACCTTTCTCATGCCCCTTGTGTTTTCTTTCCCCTGTTCCTATTCCCAACCCCTGCCCTCCTCAAGCAACCACTAATCTATTTCTGCAGGAATCATTAAATAAAATTACCCAGAAGTTATATAAATGTAATCATAAAATCTGTATTCCTTTTTAAATCTTTTTTCACTCAACATAATTATTTTAAGATTCATCCATATCTGTGCTAAAATCAAGTTAATTTTTTTAAAGATTTTATTTATTTATTTGAGAAAGAGATCACAAGTAGGCAGAGAGGCACGCAGAGAGAAGGGGAAGCAGCCCCCCCCCCCAACTGCTGTACAGAGAGCCTAATGCAGGGCTGGATCCCGGGAATCTGAGATCATGACCTGAGCTAAAGGTAGATGCTTAACAACTGAGCCACTCAGAAGCCCCTAATTTATTATTATTACTATGCGTAATTATATTGTACCAATGCACCGAAATGTGTTTAACCACTCATCCAATAATGTACATTTGGGCTATTTTTACTTTAGGCCATTAGAAATAAAGCTGTTAGAAGCATGAACATTTGTGAACAACTCTTGTATGTACATACGCTTTCATTTCTCTTGGATAAATACATATTAGTGGAATGCCAGGATCATGTAGTGTGTGCATATTTGACTTTTTAAAGAAACTACCACACTGTTTTCCTAAGTAGCTATATCATTTTACTTGATCACCATGAGCATGAAAAAGTTCTAGTTGTTCCACAGTCTATCACTTGGTATAGTCAGATCCTTTCATTTTAACAAATTGAATAGATGTCTAATGTTATCTCATTGTGATTTTGATTTGTGTTTTCTTAAAGAATAATGATACTTATCATTTTTTCATTTGTCTATTTGTATTCCATATATTGCCTCTGATGAAGTTTCTGTTCAAATATTTTGCCCTTTTTTGATATTAAATGGTTTTTATTCAATTTCTTAGATTTATGAGCTAATTATAGATAGTAATATAGGTAATTATGAAAATTTTTCAGTCACAATTTCATCAAGTATTATTTCTGCCCTCTTTCCTTCACTGACTCCAATTACAAGCATATTTAGATCCTTGAAAATTCCACACAAGTTTGTTAATGATTTTCATTTTTAATATTTATTTCTCAAATATTTAATTTTGAGTAGTATTTATTGCTGTGATTTCAAGATCACAAATCCTTATTTCTTCAGTGTAGAATATACCATTTTCCCTATCCTGTGCATGCTTCATCTCAGACATTGTAGTTTTCATTTCTATAGATTCAATTTTGTTGTCTTTTCCTTTTTTTTAATCTCTCATGTCTCTAAGTTTTGAACATACAGAATACATTTATAAAAACTATCTTAGGGGCACTTGGGTGGCTCAGTGGGTTAAAGCCTCTACTTTTGGCTCAGGTCATCATACCAGAGTCCTGGGATCAGATTGAGGCCTGCATCGGGCTCTCTGCTCAGCAGGGAGCCTGCTTCTTCCTCTCTCTCTCTGCCTGCCTCTCTGCCTACTTGTGATCTCTGTCTGTCAAATAAATCAATAAAATCTTTAAAAAAAAAAACTATCTTAATGATTTTTTTTTTCTAATTTAACCTCTTTTTCTGTTCTCAGTTAGACTTAATTGTTTATTTTCCACCTAATTATGAGTTGTATTTTTCTGCTTCTTTTCATGCCCGCTAATTTTTTACCAATGCTAGATATTGTGAATTTTGTCTATTGAATGCCAGATATTTTTGTATTCCTACTTGAGCTTTGGCTACAGTTAATGTTTTTATAGATTTGTTTGATTCGGTGTTACACTTAAAAATTGTTAGGTAAGACCAGAGTTATGTTTAGTCTACAACTAATTTTTCCCCTATTCCTAAGGCAAAACATGTCAGACTACTCCACCCAAATACCCATAAATTAGAAAGATTTTCCAGTGTGTTGGGAACAGACATTGTTCCCAGTGCTGTGTCTCAGGTACTATTTCCTCTCCTTCTTTCTGATGGTTGCTTTTTTACCCACAGGTAGTTCCTTCACACATATTCACTGATCAGTGAGTATTCTTGTGAACTCTTGAGGATTCTTGTGAACTCTTGTGAAATCAGAGGTTGAGGATCAACCTCTGCATAGCTATAGAGCTTCTTCTATAAAAGTCTCTGTATTTCTCTGTCTTCTGATGTCTACTTTCCTGCTCTTCTCAAAATGTGATCTCTGTCTTCTCTATTCACAGAATCTATGGAGTTCCACTTGCATTCACCCTCCCTTATATAGTCTGGTAACTCTCAAGATTCTAATCTAGGACAGTCATGAGTTTATCTGCTTGTTTTTTCCTCCTTCTCTCAAATGTCACTGTCTAGTTGCTTGATATCTGGAATTGTGAAGACATCTGTTTTATATATTTTGTCTTTGTTATTTCAGGCAAATGGGTAAATTTTGTTCCTTTTCCTCCATCTTGGTCAGAAACAAAATCCCCTTTTTTATAGTCAAGTATGAAAATCACTTTGTACAATAATTACACATACTCGATGTACTCTGTGTCAGCAAGACATACATTATACACTTCTGGAAGTGATTTTGGAAGATAGGAATGTGCTGTATATCTCTGAAGTGTAGTGCATGAAAAGGAAAGTGAAGCGCTAAGAACAAAATCTTAGAAAACACTGAGGAAGTTTAAAAAGAAAAAGAAACTAGTGGAAAGTAAAGAAGGGCTTTATGACAATTAGAGTGTCATTAAATATAGATAGGGGGATTTAAAAAATCTTGGCCAAGTAATATGCTGCCGTTTATATAGAATGAATACCAAGAATAACTCATTTGTGATAGAACTCCTGAAATTTTAAAAAGTCTGTTTTCATCAAGATGTAGGTGCAGAACTTTTGTTTAAGGGCCTAAGGGTAGGAGTAGGTAAAGAGATCATGAAAACAGTGGCTACTAGGGTTATAAAAGCATTCTAGTAAAGTGAAGACAGAAAATAGGATGTCATCTAACAGTACAGGAAGATCAAATAAAGGTTTTAATATGGTTCAGAACTGTGTCGTCCCCGAAGAGGAAAAAACTACAGAATTATTATCATGGATGATTTAAAGGGAAAATAAAAGTAAGAGTATATGTTATTAAATTTTTGCTTTTTCTATTATATAAAATCTTGTGGAGTCCTTAAAGTGTTTGGATTCCTTAATATGATATTTGGAAGTAGTCAAGTTGTCCCTAAAAAGCAGAAAATATGACAGCTTCCAGACTGGCTTATCATATTTCCATAGATTTGGCCAGTAAGAATACAGTGAACCCAAATGGATTGAGAGGAAATAAGTAAGGTCAGCATGGTGTCAGCTTTGTGAATCCACAAGGTAACACCAAACTGGTATATAGCTGGAATGAGTGGTAGGTAGCCATCCTCCCACTTCTAATCTACAAGTTAGCAGCTTTATAGCCATCAGTTCTACACTAAGGAGGATGAGCTGAAAAGTTTCATGGCACACAGGAATCATATTAATGAGAAAGTACTTTGTAGCATCTTCCCACAAGATGAAGTGAATAGGAAACAATCTTGTGACAACTCTTCACAGGGGTATCTGTGTTCCCATATTCCTGGGAGGATTTCAAGTGTTACACAAAGACTTGGGTCAGACTGCACCTCAGCCTAGCTGGCTTGACCTATGTATTGTAGGATACATGTATTGTAGCCATGGTGCCATGAAGGAGTTTTCCTGTAGTGATTTGTTAAATTAAAGAATAGGAAGGTCAATCAAATTGGGATTAAAAATATAAAAATGGAAAACATTGGAGATTGAATGTTAATATTTCTTCAAAATTCATATGTTAAATCCTAATTCCCAATGAAGTGGTATTTGGAGGTGGGACCTTTGGGCAGAGATAAGAGTGGAACACTCATGAGTGAGATTGGAGCTCTCATGAGTGATATTTGGGTCCTAATAAAAGAGACCTTAAGGAGATCCCTTGCCCCTTTGCTTGAGGATATGGTGAAAAGACAGCTATCTAGGAACCAAGAAGTTACTTCCCACCAGACATGAACTCTCCCAGTGCCTTGATCCTAGACTAAAAATCTCCAGAATTATAAGAAATAAATTTCTGTTCTTTATAAACCACCTCAGTCTAATGTATTTTGTCACAGAAGCCCAAACAGAATCCTCAAGCCTACATTTCCTGAAGAAAGTGTAGAAGAAAAAAAACAAACAAACAAAAACAAAACAAAAGAAAAAGCAACAACAACAAAACCCAGAAACAGAAAGATGCTATCATACTACCTTCAGGACTCTCAATTTCTTTAAAATCAGCAGAATTAGAGAGGAAGAGTTATTTGGAGCTAGGAAAATGGGAAGTTGGCAGATCCTGTGTCTGACACTTTTTAATAAAGTGGAATGGTATATTATGTATTCCTTGATACAGACTGCTTAGCAATGGTCATTAAATGTCAAATGATAATAAATACATTTGTTTTTTACATAAAAGTTAGGGGACTCTAAAAATTTCAATTTTATTGAAATTTATATATATATATATGTGTGTGTGTATATATATATGTATATATATATATAGTCATAGTCACCACTGATCTTTCTTCAACCACTGAACAAGCAGAAAGCCCATTGCCATTCTTATCTCTAATTTGAAAACATTTAATCATTAAGGTATAGAAAATTCATTTGAAATGTACAATTCCTGATGTAATAAATGTTATAGATATACAAATGTGGGAAGAAACTTAAAGCTTATCTAAACCAAACATGTTCACTATATGGATGAGGAAACTAAAGTTTTTAAAGACAAAGTGCTTTTACTAAATGCAATAGCCCCCAGTGGATATAGATAGGTGATAGATAGTACACTCCCATTTGACTTGTTTTTTAATTCCATAAAGCTGACGAAAGTTTGTGCACGGATATGAAAGTTTCTTTACAAATACTGAGAAAAAAAAAACAAGAGAAATGTATTGAAATTTCAAATGTTTTGTCATATTTCCAGAATTAATAAGGACTAGTACTTCCATCTTGTGTCTTTATGGCTACTTACCAAAAAAAATTACATATGTAATTCTATTTTTGTTGTTGATATGATTTGTTGTTAGAGATTTTTATTATCAATGTGATTTGTTGTATGGAGGAAATAAGTAAGATTAGCATAGTCTCAGCTTTCTCAATCTGCAAAGTAACTGGGAGGGGCAGATAGAGAGGGAATGAGGGATAGGTAGCTGTCACCACACTTCTAATCTGCAAGTTAGCAGCTTTATAGTATATATTTTGTAGTAAACATGGTTGTACCTTTTTGATAGTAATCTGAAATAAAATCATATTCTACCTTAAAATTAAGGTTATTTTAATCGGATGTTAGAATAAAGTTGGAAGTAGTAGATTATTATTAGACCAAAACAAATATGAATATATTTCCTGCAGATGCCTTTTAATATCACATAGAGCAAGTGACTTGTTTACGTAAGAGAAATTACACAATAATATCAAGGAAAGGCAGAAACATATATATTCTGCATACATATACTTTTATATATATTCCTTATATATTTTACAAACACTATAACTTGGGGTTTGTTGAAATATGGGCTGTCTGTTGAATAGAAGTTAAAGTCATTTTTCAACAAAAGTTTGCTCAAGAAAAATATTTTTATTTTAAAAATAGAGAAAAAATTTAAATTTTACAATCACAAATGATGGAAATTTAACCACAATTTACCTATCCTTTGTGATAAACAATCTCTTTGATAAAACCTGACATAATTCATCAAAATATTTAATAATTTTCAGATTAAAATGAAGTCTTATCTAAAGAAGGAAACAAAAGTAAAACTGAGTTTTTATTGATGTATTTAATATTTATTAAACTTAATAAAATATAGAAGAGATACATTTATTAGTGAGATGTTTGTCACAAACTTTGGAGCAGCAGATGCTGAAATAGAAACTATAAGTACTGTTCTGAATATCAGGGACCTTATGCTCTGAGAAGTAGGTGAATATTCAGGTCAAATACTTAGCAAATAGAAAATTAAAGATCTTGGTCCAAGTGTTTTTAATGGCAAGTTCATCTGTCTTTCAACATCACAGCTATCTCCCCCAAAGCTATCTATAATCTATTCCTTACTAAGAAATACAATTTACAAAATCAATGATGTATGTGCATGTTTTATAAAGGAAACTATTCTCTCATGCATTCCCAGCGAAATAAATAGATTGATGTATTAGAGAATGCAGCCTATGTACCTTTATGAAATACTTTGTGCTATGCCATATTTTATTCAACAATTTATTTCTCAATTCCAGTTGCTATTTGTTCTGAGCATACAGAATGACTTTATTAAAGCATTTGGAACTAGGGTAGTAATTGACTGTTGCTGTCTGTGAACTACAAAATCAAAAAGAAAAATACTAGATAAAAGAGATGGCACTTTCCAACATTTTGAATTCTTTACAAATTGCAGAATAAGTGAGTTGCTGGTTATGCATTTCTTTTCAAAAAAGTTTCTAAGACACAAAATAGGAGTGAATAATAACAACAATTTCAGTTTTACAAATAGCTTGTGTATGCATTATTCCAATTGTTCCTCAGTCTAATGAGGCAAGTGCTTTCATTGACATTTTACT
The DNA here is from genome assembly GCA_004024625.1 of Mellivora capensis. Taxonomy (NCBI): domain Eukaryota; kingdom Metazoa; phylum Chordata; class Mammalia; order Carnivora; family Mustelidae; genus Mellivora; species Mellivora capensis. The sequence continues at coordinate 151,194 of PISX010000752.1, read as the reverse complement.
GAAGAAACCAGCCTCAGAGAGGTTAAATTACTTCCAGAAGCTCACACAGCTGGTAAGTGATAGAATTAGGCCCTAATCACATAATTTTAACTTCTGAATTCTCATGAACTTTCACCATTCTATTATGTTTCTACTTTTTCCCTAGACATTTGTTAAAGTAGTTTGTCTTTTTAGATATTTTTATACCATTGTTTAAAATAAAGGCTTGCTTCATTTCTCATAGGTATATTACTTGAGATTGGTGAATTTTAGACAATTTTACCTGCAGCTTAGACACATAGTCTAGAAGATGTTAAGCAAATGCTTGGGATTGGCATCTTTCTGGTTTTAATGATTTCTCATGCAATGTCCAAATATTTTGTGTGTGTGTGTGTGTGTGTGTGTGTGTGCGTGTGCGCGCCTATAAGGTTTTTTTTTTAATTTTTATTATGGAAAAATTCAAGCATGTACAAATCTAACCAACATTATAATGAACCCCCATGTGTCCATCACCCAACTTCAACAATTATGAGTATTCTGCTATGTTTGCATCATTAATATCTCTATCCACACTTCATCCTACAACTGGAGGGGAATCAGGAAGATGACAACGATAATGACCATGATGATTATGGCTGTCTGTGCAATTTTTACAGACATAGATATTTTGTTTAGGTACAATTTACACTCATGAAAACTTAATTCACCCTGTTTAATATATATATTTATGAGTTGTGACAAAGACCAACATTCATGTGACTATCACCACATGCCCAAAATATCTTAGAGTTGGAACAATAAAATGATGAAAAATAAGGATATAGGTATTATTTTAATGATAAAATATGTCTGGAAACTATAAATCCACATGGCATCAAAGTAAAATATTATCCTTAGGTTATTTTTGTCCCCTGAAATGGGCTGTTTAAATTACCTTAACAAATGGAATTTTGTATAACCATGTAGAAAAAAAAAAAAAAGCTGAAATCTATTTCTCTGAAAAACAAGAACTATGATCAGGACAGATCATAGGAAAGCAGGACTTGGGATATTTACCAGGTCCAAAGATTTCAATTCTCACACTCCATAATTACTGTTACTTAGAATCTCTGTACGGACTTGTTCTCTGACTCATACTTTAAGTGGTATTTTTTTTTAAAGTATCAGTTCAACAATCTATGGAAGCTAATTGTCTAAGCTCTAGTTTTCAACCCATAATTATTGACCAGTCTATTTAGGGACACAGCTGACAGTACATATGGATACTTGTTCCAATATCGGCTAATCCCAGGTGTGATTCCCTGAGCAGGGGCTTGTGTGAAAGGATGGTAAATCCAACCAGGGTATCAGACTCCACTTTTTGCTTACCAAACAAAAACTAATATAAATTGGTCTGGACAAAAAAGGAAAGTTCTTTTCACATAAATTAAAAATTTCACCTACTAGGTTAACAAAACTCAGGGCTCAATTTTGATATCATGAGTCAGTTTCTTTCTGCATCTCAGCATTGCCTTCTACTGTTGTAGTTTTGTTATTAGGTAAAAATAGTCTACTCAACTTCAGCCCTTAGGACGTTTATGTGTAGTGTATTATGGAAAACAATAAGGGTCTCTTGCTCAAGAGTTTTCACAAAGAATCTTATTGAATCCTTTTGTTCTAACTGAATCAAGTAACAATCCATAATGCAATCACTGTGGTCAAAAAAACTGTTTGTCACCATAAGTGACTCAATCTCACAAAACAAACTGAGGGTTGCTGGGGGGAGGGGGTTGGGGAAGGGGGGGTGGGGTAATGGACATTGGGGAGGGTATGTGCTATGGTTAGTGCTGTGAAGTGTGTAAACCTGGCGATTCACAGACATGTACCCCTGGGGATAAAAATATGTTTATAAAAAAATAAAAATTAAAAAAAAAAACTTGTTTGTCTTAGATCTAGAGTTGAGAGAAAGATTCCTGCCAAAAATTTATGGATTAAATATGGAGAAAGGGAGATTTGCATTTCTAATTAGCAGAATTAGAGGTAAGGAATCCACGTATTAGATGTCCAAAAAGTAACAAAGACATATTCTACTGAAAAAACTTGGTTTTATCTAGAAGATAACTATCATAGGTAATTCACAACATAAAATATTACAAGTAAATATTTTTATTGCTCTGACATATGAGTATTTTGACACTGAATTCCTTTTGTCAAGAGCAGCATTATTTATCTCATAGTGAATAATGAATTTGATGTTTATGATGTTACTGTAATAGAACTCCTAGTATTTTGCTGAAAATTACCAAAATATTTTAAAATAGGGTTTTAGTGTCATATATGAAGTTGGTCTAATAATCATTTCAGCTTATTTTTTAAAAAATTATGAAAAAATAATTTAAAATTAATAATTTCCTTAAATGTAAAAACAGATATTAGGATTTTTTGTAATCAACTTGAAACCTCTTGATTATATCTTCGGAGTTCTAAGGCAGACACATTTTTTACAGTGAAAATCAGACACATAGATTATCTGAGGGCACACATCACAAATACATGCGTTGTATTGCTCAGATGTAATATATGCATGGAATTTCATGTTACAAAAACATATTACAGAATGTATAATATATTGTACTGTATTATAATATCAATAAATTATATTTTAAATATATAAATATATAAGTCAGTATAGGTTCTATTTATATTTATATTGAATTTACATTGCATATTTAATATTTATACATGATAAAAATCATACAAGTACTTATAAAATATATATATTTGTATATATAAGTATCCGTATTTCCTGACATCATGGCCATCTTATAGTATCAGAAGTAAAACAAACTTTTATTTGTTTTTGTCAATCTAACAATTGACTAGAATTAAAAATAATTATTTTTTCCCTTTCATATTTTATTATGTATTCATAGTAGTTTACTGCATTCCATAGTTGCCCTCTACTGTATGTTAGATAACTAGCTGCAGCAAGATGATCACTGCACCCTAAGACATATTCTAGAAAGGCTTAGAAACAGTAATTTAGGGAGCCTACCACAGAGAGTTTTGAAATTTGTTAATATCAATAATAGTGCTCAGAGAGTAGAATTTACATACAAACTTAATTGCATGTTTAGTGTTCTAGCAGAACTACATAGCTTCTTTATGACTGTGGAAAAGAAAAGATAAAATACTGCCGAGAGCTCACAACTAACATTTAGGTGTATGTTTCTAATGAAATGACTGAAATTCATATACAAAATTTCCCCAAGGGCCTCATAAGCATAAAAATTTACATAAGATTAAATGATTACATCTTGGTCACTGAGGAAAATGGTTAAAATTAATATAGAATTTCAGAAATAATTTAAGAACTCAGACTAATCTAAGTGAATATATTAAGTTTCTCAGTGCAAATATATACAGACTTGTTTAGAGGTTATGTGTGAAGCTGGTGCCCTCTGACTAAAGATTAAATCACCATTTTCCTCACCATTAAAAAAATTTCCAGTGATTTTCTTTAAATATAGACTGATTATTATAATTCAAATTACTAAAAAGTACCAGAAAACTCACTCAATCCAGTCAAATGAAAAGGAATATTCCACACCCCAACGTAATTATTATTAACCTACATTACAAACTACTTTTTTCTTGGTGTCCTCAGGTGGCCATATTATACAGAGTGAAACAAAAATGCAAAGTTCCATGTGATTCTAGGTCTCATGCAGAAAAGTTAGTGGGAATTACCATTATTCCCAGTCACAATGGCCCAGATTTAAGTCCTAAATTCTGCCTTCACGTCACTCCTCTCTCTCTGTAGCAGAATGTCTTCACTGAGCTTAGTAATTAGAAATTTCTCAATCATCTGTCCACATGTTGATCAGATGAAGCAAAAACCCCTGGTGAATTGTCCTAAATAAAATTCAAGCAACTACTGGGCCATATCCCTTCTGTGTCCTGACTTAAATGATAGTGGGTATCTTGATACAGTCAAACTGTAAGCCCTGCCATCTTCTAATAGTTAAAGCCCAGCAAAATTCACCACATCAAGGAGAAATATATTAACCATAATCCATCTGGCATGGATCTAAATCATACATTTACTTGAGATCGTGGAACACATAACTAACTGATGCACCAGCATCAACTTTGAAGCAACCATGAGGATATTTAAATTTTGTCTTTTGTTTAGGGGAGAACTTTTGCAGATTGACACTTTATCAAATATCTATACCCATACAAATCTGAACACCATTAAATATGAGGTTACAAAACACTCCAAGGTTGAGGTGTTGGATATATGAACCCTGTCCAGACCTCATAGGGACTTTCAGAGAACCTCTTATAGGTACCTCATTAAGAATAAAACCTTTATCCATACTTAACAAAAAATGTGGCTGTGAAAATTAGTATTTATAAAGAATAATCAGACAAATATTATAGTCATTTTTTCCTTTGTATCAATGTTCCTCAAAGAAAATAGTTCTAAAAGACAATTGGTAACACATGTTCAGAGGGGAAATCTCTCCATAGATAGGTACATTTAACTGTTACAGTAATCTAAACAATCACATGTGCTTGTATGTGTTTACTGCAGGACTTAACAAATTACTAAATATTGCTAACACTGTATAGCAATTACTATGGGGGGCTCCTGGGTTACATAGTCATTAAGCATCTGACTTTGTCTCAGGTCATGGTCCCAGGGTACTGGGACTGAGCTCTCCATTAGGCTCCCTGCTCAGAGGGAGCTTCTCCCTCTCCCACTCCCCCTGCTTGTGTTCCCTCTCTCACTGTCTTTCTCTGTGTCTAATAAATAAATAAAATATTTAAAATAGAGTATATAGCACTTACTATGTGCCATGCAAAGTTATAAGACCTTTATATTTGTGAAACAATTCAATCTTTAAAGCAACTTAATGAAGGAAGTACTATTAGTATTGCTATTTAAAATATGAGCAAACAGATAGATTAAGTGATCTATCCAAGGTCACATAGATGGTAAATACGCAAATGCTTTTGATGACTTCTCAACAATGGAATTTGGAAGGCATCATTTCCAATGCTAATTTGAAAATATTGTCTCCACCTAAATGCCTAAACTTTCTCAGAAAACATGTTCTGTGTAACAAAGTGTGGCCAGTGTTATTCTGTATAGTTCAAATATTTCATCAACCTAAAGTAAATCATGGGGGAACTACCTGATAGACTAAATCTTTATTGCTTCTATTAGATTCACTTTTACTGATCTTTGCTTTCACACCACTCTCTATATACACTCACACATGCTATATGAAATGATAATGATGAAATTTGTAGTCATGACAAAGTAACTGGACAAGATTTAACCTTCCACATTAAATAAAGCAATATGGGGTGCCTGGATGGCTCAGTGGGTTAAAGCCTCTGCCTTCAGCTCAGTTCATGATCCCAGGGTCCTGAGATCAAGCCCCACATTGGGCTCTCTGCTTGGCAGGGAGCCTGCTTCCCCCTCTCTCTCTGCCTTCCTCTCTGCCTACTTGTGATCTCTTTCTGTCAAACAAATAAAATAAAAATCTTAAAAAATTTAAAAAAATAAATAAAGCAATATACAAAATCCACAGAAAAAGTGATTTTCAACCATTGGACAAGAGACAGCTCAGGACAATGATATCTGAGAAAAAAAAAAATGAGTAAATAAACCAAGTGAGCACACATGCCCAATTCACTACATGAAGAATTTCTCAGTCACAATACAAGAGAGGAAACTCAAAGGGAGCCATCCCAGGGATCTCGTTGAGTTGTGGACATAGAGTTCAGTGTACAAGGAAGCAAAGTGTCATAGAGGAAAGAGTTGCACAAAGAAAAAGAATCTTTAGATCTGTACAGGTATCCCTTGAATCATTGCATGGAAAGAACCATAAGAAGGACCACAAAGGATTTGGTGTAAAAATCACTGAAGACTATATGCTCCTAGAAGGACCTCTTCAAGTAGCCAGTTGAGTTCTCAGAGAAATACTGCCTCAGCAAAGGGCCCAAATTAACCTGAAATGCAAGGCTGTTCTGGTGCCACATAAGAAAACCTTCAAAAGCAAATTTCTAATTGATTGAAAAATTTCTAAGAAATGTAATTGTGTCCCAGATATAATACCAAAATATTTAAAGATATACAAGAGAGTCCAGCATCCAATAAAATAATCACTCAGTATGCAAAGATGAAAAGAGTTATCCATAAAGTGGTAAAAATTCAATAGCAAAAGGTATAGAAATATGATCAAGGACCAAAGATGCTAAACAATCTATTTCATATGAATCCTATATGTTCTTTGATTATGGTTAGAAACTAAAACTAAGTGGTAGTGCCCAAATTTTTATGTATTTTTAATAATATGGGGACTTTGCATAGTCCTCAAATTAAAACAGTTTTTCAGAAAAACATTTCTGATCTCTTTTCATTCCATATTCCTTCATGTAGATCTCTCCACAAGAAAAAAGAATGATTTTTATGGTAAGAGATTTGATAGAACGACTCCCAATGTGATAGCTATTGTCTTCTGGCCCCCCTCACTTAACAGGATCAGCCCATTTGTGTGTGTGTGTGTGTGTGTGTGTGTGTGTGTGTATGTGTGTGTGTGTGTGTGTGTGTGTGGGTGTATGAGAGAGAGAGAGAGAGATTGAATGAGACGTTTTTTGTTGTTGCCTGAATTTAATAACCATTTAAGTCAGTTTCCTACCCATAATGTGGCCAAATTGGCCTTAATGTCCCCTTCATCTTGACTCAACTTAGCTAGGCTTCTTTCTCACTTTAGGCCTCTGAATTCCTTTTTCTTAGAGCATTTACTTTATAAAACATGCAATTGTACATTCTTTCTCTGCCCCTCAGAGATGCAAATATTCTTCAACACAAGAACATTTTTCTCAGTGACCCAGGAGCAATTCCTTTGAAATGTGATCATCAAGAAAGATAGGATCCCTGCTTCTCAGCCTCTGTGGGAGGGTAGGAGCCTCACTAAATAAATGAAAATTAGCAAACATAGATGGCTAAAAACATTGACCAACTTCTCCCATGAAGTCTTCTACTACTTCTCTATTAGCTCATCCCAGAATTTTTTTTTTTCACTTTTATATTTGGCAGGTTAGAAACCACAATTTTATTTTTTAAGTTTTTATTTAAATTTCCAGTTAACATACAATGTAAAATTAGATTCATGTGTACTATATAGTGATTCAACACTTCCATACAATAGCTAATTCTCACCACATCAAGTGTCCTTAATATCCATTCTCTCCCACCCCTGCTTGGGGCTTACCTCCCCTCCTCTGACCATTAGTTTGTTCTCTATAGTCAAGGGTCTCTTTCTTGCCTCTCTTTCTCCCCCACCCCACCCCCTTGGCTCATTTGCTTTGTCATCCTAGGTTTTTATAAAAACCCTACCTTTTATTTCAGTGGAATTGAGTTCAATCTCTCTGTCCTAGTACAGTAGTCCTGAATAAGGTCTCATTTGCCATGTTTAACATGTGCCCAGTAATTTTTTTTTCTTTTGTAAGCATGCGGACCAGTAGGCTTGAGTAGATTAGTAATATTTAAGATGGAATATTTAAGAAGTTAAAATTTGTAGGGGGCGCCTGGGTGGCTTAGTGGGTTAAAGCCTCTGCCTTCGGCTCAGGTCATGATCCCCGGGTCCTGGGATTGAGCCCCGCATGGGGCTCTCTGCTCAGTGAGGAGCCTGCTTCCTCCTCTCTCTTCTCTGCTTACCTGTGATCTCTGTCAAATAAATAAACAAAATCTTAAAAAAAAAAGAAGTTAAAATTTGTTTCTGAACAAAGCCAATCCCTGTCTGACTCCTAAGCAGGTTTTTAAATTGGTATGGAATACATAGAGAAAAAGAATGTAACTGAGAACTAAAAAAAAAAAAAACAAAAAACCCTACATTAATTAACAGGAAATGTTCACAGGTAGGATGTATCCAGATCTCTCTCTCTCTCTTCCTCTCTCTCCCTTTCTCTCTCTGTCTTACACACATGTGCACATAACCACACACTGAAAAATCTTAGAGAACTCCTTCTATTTCTGAACTATCAAACAGATGAGGGAGAAACTTAATTCCCTGACTATGCATAGAATCCACACATAGGTCTGAAATTTTAATGAGTGGTGCAGACCCTTATTCTTTTTTAAAAGTGAGGCACATTTAAGTGAAGTCATTATCACAGGGAAAGATAATTAGCAAAAGGACAGGGAATATAATTTAGAGTTCTTGAAGTTTTACTACTCTAAATTTATACTTGAGTGCACTGGTAGGAATATTTTACACCAGGATTTTATATGGAAAGGGGAAAATATTTTTCTTGTTTATCAGATAATCCCAATAGCTATTGGCAATTAAAATAAACTGTTCTCATTAGCACATCTTAACCTGTGGTTCTTAAACATCAGGAAATCCTCTGTGCTCAATTTCCTCCGACTTTTCATTTGTCATTTTATATTCTGTTACACATAACACTTGAGCAGAAATGCATAAGCCAAGTGGCAGTGTTAAAATAGGAAGAATCATAAAATTATTGGCATTCAGTCCAGTTACTTTTGAATGGGACACTCCATTTTATTATGTTTCATTTCTCATAAAAAAAGATTGAGGGTTTATCTGTTTGTAAATTGCCATAGTTATGGATGATATATGTTGCCATACTGTCAAAAAATGAGAGGGGATGGAATTTTATGGTCTTAACATAAAATTTCCTTTGAAAAGCCAGTTAATGGCTCTGTTTGGATTTTCTTTGCTCTTTTATTAATCTCATGTCATTGAGATTCAGAACCTAACAGAACAAACACTAGATTATGGTGTGTTTATTTAATCTGCCTACATTTATGCATTGGATTATTAATTAAGGTATGTAATTATTTTTTACCATTTTATATTCTCAGCAAATAAATACCATATAAATTGATCATGTACTGATAGATATATCAAGTTCACCAGATAATTTTTGCTATGCTAATTATCTCAAAAACAATATAGTAAACCTCATGCACCTGGACAGCAATCCACAGGGTGACTGAAGATACTTCTTGGCACAATTCTCCTTAGCCTTTCTCCAGTTTTGGCTAACAGCAATTCACAGCCTCAGCTTAATGTCTGCAATGATGCACCCTGATGAGTGAGAGCTTTTCTCAGCATGGATCTTATTAGCATTTTTCTGTGCTTGGCAATAAGCAACTCAATACCACCTATATCCTCCCTCTTTATTGCCCCCAGCAGACGGCTCTGATTTCTTTCAAGAAAGAAGCATTCTCTACTAGCTGTACAAAGCATTTTTTTTTAAGTTTGCCCTATTGGAAACAGGTGAAAGACTGACTTTCAGCAGCTGCACAGGAGACTACTTCCAAGGGTTCTTTGCATTAATATGTAAAGCAATAATCAGTAAGTAGTACCTTTTGACAAATAACAGGTGGCTTTTCATTCTAAAAGAAGCAGTATCTTATTGTGAATCAAAGATACCCCATGGTTCTGCCATCACTTCCTGGTACCTCCTACCAGCTCAGGGTATATAGAATCTTCACAGACTAGAGCAGCCTCCCTCTCCCCAGAGACACCTTCCATGCTTAAACTGAACTTCAATGGTCCAGCAAGGCAAGTCACTTCACCAGTATGTGCTTTTCCTTCACTCTCAAGTCATAGGGGGCTTTTGAACTGAAAATACAGGCTTCCTAATCAGAGAACAGAAACCACAATAGAGCATTCTCTGTAAAAATACTCAGCACTAGAATAAGCACACACAATGCAGATTTTCTTTTCCTTTTACCCCACACTTACCACCCAGAAACATGAGCTCTGGATTGAAACACTTCTTACTGAATGAACATGTAATTCAGTTATGAAACAATTTCTAACCTTTCATAATGCATTGTGTTTCCTATTTTACAATATTTAGTTGAGTACACCAGGAGGATTAAGAAGTATTGAGACTGCATTTTGGCCCTAAAAGAATGATAAATTAAATTTCCAAAAAATAAGATACAAATGCTTCCTTCCTGCCTGAGATATTGAACACTGTATCAACATTGGTAAGGCAGATTAGGAGGAGGCAAATGTGTATTTATGTAAGAGGAAACCAATCCAGAGGTACCATAAAGAATGAGACCCTGTCCCAGCCTATTGTCCTTAGTCCCATTAATAAAATAGACATTACATAGTTGTGTGAATGCTATACCTTTTTCCACATAACAAGTAAATTACTACGGTGTCTACCATATTTTAACAAGAATTTTTAATCTTAGAATTTATAAATACCTGTAATCTGTATGATATATATTTGGTTACACTTCTCTTATTTTTTTTGGTGTCCAAATTCACTTGTTAAATGAAACACTTATTGGCTTTATCTGTATTTCTGTTTAGTTGTTAATCATCATATTTGTATATAATGATATATTTTAAAATACTCACATTTTACCGAAATTTAGTGGTATTTAGAAATATGCAGACTGACACTGACCCAATGTGCTAGATTAACTGGAAAGTGGAAATTAGAGTTTATTATAGAGAATTAGAGCACAAATAAAACTCTAAATATATTCAGAGCTGACTGAGTTGAGAGTATTTGATCGATAAATCCACAAATAGTCAAGATATTTTATTAGACCCTGGAAAATGTGATATCAACCAAAGAAAGTCACTTACAGAATTTCCTTCTTACAAATTATTCGTAGAAGAAAAGAGAACATCCTAGAGTGTGAAGCTAGTGACAGATGAAGTGCAGAATACATAACTTTCTAACAACAGTGACATAAGCCAGAAATGAGATTCAATTATTAACTTAATTTTAAGACAGTGGACCTTATCCTCCTGGAGTTAGGGTTAGGGTTAGGCACAAGAATATTTTAAAACTTCTTCTCTTTCTCTTTAGATTTAGGCAGTCTGAACAAAAGCACTTGTCCAATAAATAAACACCAGACCTTATGATCATGAAAAGAAATGATGGTTGTCTTGGAATTTCTTAATGCTTACTTTATTTCTGATCTACAAAAATCTGAGAGTTTACAACAGGCACTCTTCTTTTGTTTCTAATCTTACCTAGAATTTAAACTTTATACTTCCTTAAATGAAGAAACTAAGACTGAAAGAATTTAAATGATTTACTTAAAGTGATCCAAGTAAAGATGCAGGAGCATTCTTCCAAACTCATTTCATGAGGACAGCATCACCTTGATCCCAAAACCAGACAAGGATCCCATCAAAAAAGAGAATTACAGACCAATATCCTTGATGAACACAGATGCAAAAATTCTCACCAAAATACTAGCCAATAGGATACAACAGTACATTAAAAGGATTATTCACCACGACCAAGTGGGATTTATTCCAGGGCTGCAAGATTGGTTCAACATCCACAAATCAATCAATGTAATATAACACATTAATAAAAGAAGAAGAACCATATGATACTCTCAATAGACACTGAAAAAGCATTTGACAAAGTACAGCATCCCTTCCTGATCAAAACTCTTCAAAGTGTAGGGATAGAGGGCACATACCTCAATATTATCAAAGCCATCTATGAAAAACCCACTGCAAATATCATTCTCAACGGAGAAAAACTGAAAGCTTTTCCACTAAGGTCAGGAACATGGCAGGGATGTCCATTATCACCACTGCTATTCAATATAGTACTAGAAGTCCTAGCCCCAGCAATCAGACAACAAAAAGAAATTAAAGCATCCAAATCGGCAAAGAAGAAGTCAAACTATCACTCTTTGCAGATGATATGATACTTTATGTGGAAAACCCAAAAGGCTCCACTCCAAAACTGCTAGAACTTGTACAGGAATTCAGTAAAGTGTCAGGATATAAAATCAATGCACAGAAATCAGTTGCATTTCTTTACACCAACAACAAGATAGAAGAAAGAGAAATTAAGGAATCAATCCAATTCTTATCTAGTTGAAGAGCTTTTCAGTACGATGGAGTAGCTGTCAATACAAACTTAATAAACTGCTGTTCATTGAGTCTATACTCTGTTGTAAGAATGTTTGAAAATTTCATTCTGTCCTTGCAGTAGCTTATTTTTCTTATAATTTTTATCCTTTCCTATAACTGAAGAAACTTAACCAAGTACAGGTTGAGAAATCTGTACATTTTACAAAAAGAGGCAAATTCAATAGTTAAATCAATCAGGATCTAAATAGAACGTACCTGCATACTAATGTACTCTGTTTTTTCAGAGATAGAATTGTTCATATTTTTGAATTTTCTCTAAATACTGAACCATAGATTTGCTGAAAGAGCCTACCAAAATGTCCTGCTAAAACAGTGTTATGGATAATTAATATTTCCTAGTGAGCACTAAAACATTTCTGCATTTAAGTTGGAGTTACTCTAGTAAGGGAAGAGGGAGCCCTGCACCCTGATAAAATATGATGCCTTAAAAGGAGCAAATTAGGGGCACCTGGGTGGCTCACTCATAAAGTGTCTGCTTTCAGCTCAGGTCATGATCCCTGGGTCCTGTGATCCAGCCCCACATCGGGCTGCCTACTTAGTGGGATGCTTGCCTCTCCTTTTCCTACTCCCCCTGCTTGTGTTCCCTCTGTCTCTCTGTCAAATAAATAAAAAAAAATCTTTAAAAAAAGAAATAAATTAGATCACAGTATAGCATGGATTACAACTATCTCTATATCCATGTCTTTCTACCTGTTTATCATTCTATCTATCTGTATGTTTTAAGCACTGAACAGGGGGAAATAATGCATAGAGATCCGCTTATTGGTGATGTTTTTAATATACACTATGCCGGCAAAGATGTCAAACTCGGAAGAATATTTAAGGATTTTGTAAGAACACACATTATAATTAAATGGATATATTTCCAAGGTCACTCATAACTGATGTAATGTAGTTACAGATAAAGAGCCAGCAAAATGACAAAAATTAGTAGCTAACACTACATCCAATGATCTCAGCTGGCAACTATTATAACTGTGTCTGAATTTACTACTTAAGCTCCCGTGGCTATCTATGCAGATAATTCATGGGATAAATTATCCACTTAATTTAATATAATTACAAATCTGTTGTTATCTAAATATTCCACAACCAGGAAAACATCTATTAACAATTGTGCTTTAACACTAATGAAGAGTGTTGTATAAGCTGGTTCTACACTCAGCATGAATAAAAGAGATAAGTGGCATTAGAACATAGCACAATGATCCTTACCATGTTCTTAAAGTACCAGCAGACTGAAAATTATAATTCAATGTATTTATGCAAAAAACCCTATAATTTAGATCATTTATGTGCCTGGACATTATTTATATTTTTGTACTATGTAGTAATTGTTCTAATCTGATAATCCCTATAAAGTGTCTTGAAATTTTTAGCAGCTTAACTTTTTAAGTGAATATATCCTTCCTAGAGCTTAAGCCATATTAAATATCAAGACTCATATGTGATCTTCCTCTTCTAGAAGTAGGAAAGTTTTTTTTTGAAATATGTCTGTTATTTCTTAATAAAAAATGAAAGAAAACATACAGTATCTGTTTATATTTGTGATTAACAAGGTACTAGGACTCCACTAAATTACAGATTCATTTAATTCACACCTTCCTAAAGGACCAGCTATAGATTATTTTATTTTCTAACAAACAACAGGTGAAAGACTGCAGTTTTGAAATGAGGTAACACTGAATTAGACCATGTTATTTTTAACTGTGTTCTAATTCTGAATTACTCTATTATGTTTTGTTATAAAACTTATTTTGCCACAGACTGCCTTTTACTTGTCTTTTTTCACTCTACACCAATTTTAGAGACTCGGGTTTCCTTAAGAATCTACCAATGAAATTAGATCGTCTAGGCAGCTAACATGCTTGGGACTACTTTGTGGGTATCCTCTCTTTATAGCTCACAATACTTTTGATATAAATGTCTGGCCATCAGGTATGAATGGATATACAACAACAACAACAACAACAACAAAACACATCTCTACTTGAATGCGTTGGTAGCAGGAGGCTTGCTGAAAATATGGTAGACACAACAGCATACTGAGCTACATTCTGGCCGTCTGTGCCTGCACATTGTAGAAAATAAATAAATCAACTTTCTGAACAAGTGGAATGATTATTCAAGAGATGGACTGAAGTTAGGAATCTAAGACGCTATACCCACAGAGTAGAATGCGGCTAGTTTACAATAACTAAATTTGGTCTACAATTCAGAATTCTAGGAGCAGAACAAAACAAAATTTATCAGACTCTATTTATATTCTGCCCCTTTTCACTTTACAGCAGAAGAGTCTCAATCTCCAGAAGGCTTGTGTAATCTCTTTTAAAACAGCTATAAATTTCGTATTCTCAACTGTAAACGTACTTCAAGATTTGTATTAGGTAGAAGGGGAAAAGTGATATCCTGAACTTATTTTATTCATAGCAGGTGGATGCAGCCATTTGTGTAAGAAAATTGTGTGTATGTGTGTGTGTGTGTGTGTGTGTCTTAAAAAGAAAACAAATGCCTTTTTTACTTTTCTTAGGTCTCAAAAGGAGTTATTAATAAATGCCAGTTGAGCCTACATATATTTGAATCACTTGCCTCTTGACTGCCCCTTTGAACCAAACTGCCTGCTCTTGACATGTGATTGGCAAAGAGTAGTCAACCATACCCAAGCCAAAGGGAAAAGATTTATAACTATTTAATAGACTCCTATCATAAAAATAACTCTGTAGAAGAATAAAGTGAAAAAGTGCACTGAAGCATTTCCCATATTATGCTTAGCCTGAACCAAAAGTTTTTTCAAAAAGGTTTAAACACACAAATACAGATAAAGAACTTTTTGCTTTTATTCATATGTAGTGTCTCTATAAATACAAGTATATAAAACACAGTTGTAACATGTGAGACCTTTAATATCTATAATTTATAAAAAATATTAGAAAGGGATTTTTACATTGCTAAATGAAGATATAGGCAATTTATAATTTTTCTGCATGTACTCAGGAGATACCTTCTAATCACACAGGGCTATGGTACAACACATATATTTAAAAAAATCTGAGGTATAATTAGATGTAAAATTGAAAACCAGTAGAATATTTATACTTTCATCACTTCTATGATCACTTTAGGGCAATTAAAACTGATTAAAAATACAGAGAGAAAGCAAATGCACATTTGGCTTGACAGTGAGAACCATGGGATATATTTATATTTTTATAACCAACTATTAAAGTTAAAACTAGAACAAAGATCTTTGTCCTAAGCCGTTGTTTAAAAAATGGTATACTCTCCATTTGATGTTTGCCAAGTAGTACAGACATGTCCTACATCAATATTCTTATAATTACTTGAAGCCAATGTACTTACCAAAATCCAAGAATTGACATATTATTCAGATCAACAATGTTTTATATTATTCTACTATTCAAGTATTCATATTTAGGAAGATTTTTTTAGACTAGACCCCAGAATTTATTCAGATTTCACTAGTTTTTCCATTAATATCCTATTTCTGCTGTTGGATCCAGCCTAGAATATTTGCACTTAATTTAATCATTTATAGTTTATGATAGGTTTTTTGACTCTTTTCTTATTTTTCATGACCTTGGGAGGTTTAGTATGCCCCTAAAATTAGGTATATCTAGTGCTTCTCATATAGTTGGACTTTGGTCTGTTAGATTCTAGAATACTAGCTTTGTAGTCTTACCTCAGTGCTTCTCAATTAGATTTGCGCTTTCTCATTTTCTCCCTTACTTTTGAGTCAGTGCCAAAAAAAAGTGTTAATGATGTGAGGTGATAGATGTGTTAATTATTTTGATATTAGTAATCATTTCAGAATGTATGTGTGTATCAAATCATCATATTGTACACTTTCAATATATGCAATTATATTTGTCAATTATTCCTTAGTAAATCTGGGGTTGGAGAAGTTTGAGTGAACAACTCAAAGCTCAGTTCAAGGTCTCATTATCTTTTTTTATTAACCTCTTTCCCTTGTGGATCTCCTCAAGTCACATGACTTTAAATAATGTCTATATGAAGATGATTCTCAAATGTAACTCCAATCCGAATTTCTGTTATGAATTTCAGACCCATTTTTGGCTGCCTATTCAGCATCTCTTTTTGGAGATGGTTGATGGACTTGTCAAAGTTAAAATGTTCAGAACTGAATTCCTAATTTCCTTCTATCCCCAGCTCCTGTCAAAATCTCCTCCAACTCCACCTTTCCCCATATATCTCATTCAGTGGTAGCTCTATTCATTCAGGTTCTCAGGCCATAAAACTTGAAGTTAGGATATGTGAACATTGATGGTTTTAATGAATCTTAAATTATAAACAACACAGGAATTTTTAATTTACAGGCTTATTTAAGTTCCTAATTGGAACAAGTTTAATAAAAAACATTGATGTACCAAAAGTTTCAGAGTATATATTGAGGGTTTGTGATTGCTGTATTTTTGTGTTAAGAAAAAACAATGTGTACTTCAGCATTCTATTAAACCCCCATAACATGCTGCATATTAGGTTAATCCAGAGGATGTGATTCTAAAATTCTGGGCTTCCAAGGCCCAGAAGTTTCTCTGATACAATCTTTTCATTTTTTATGAAATGGATTCATATGTACCGGGAAAGGAAACCATCAGATTTTTTTTATACCATCAGATATTAAACAATTATTAGCTGTCAAAAACTGTGTTTGGGATATTTATATTCCAAGACCACAATGTATTAGAAGCTTGATGACTAATCCAGGATGGATTGACATTTATCTGCCTGGAACAGTATAATTTTCAGAGAATGACCTTCAGGCTGGTATTTGCCTAGGTAGTCATACAATAGGGTCTGTCAATAGATATCCAGTTCTGCTGGGAGATGAAGTATGTGTCATTATTATTAGAAAAGCATTAATCTTGAATCTAAGGAATTAAGTCTACCTATTATCAAAATTGGCACACTCCATCCATCAAATAACAGTCTCATGATTTTCATAGCCAACACAAATGTAAATGAATACATCTGTATGTAAACATGCTATTTCAATCCGTGTGTACTGTTGTAAAAAACATCTAAAAGCCACTTTTGTCCATTCAGTCAACAACAATTCATTATAATGATGTAGGAAAGTCATTAAAGCTTGAAGCCAATGGCCAAGAAAGAATTCTTGAGACATCTCTGGTGCAAAAAGGTGGTTTTATTAAAGCATGGCGACAGGACCCATGGGCAGAAAGAGCTGCACTGGGGTCATGAGTGGCCCATTATATACTTTCAAGTTGTGGGGGGAAGTTAGGGATAGCATGAGTCTCTAAGGAATTTTGGAAGCAAGGCTGCCAGGACTTTGAGGGGGCCACCTATTTTTGGGCAAAAGTTATTTATTATCATCTAATAAAACCTTATTCATGAGACCCTTCAGATGTATATTGGTGGGGCATATGTTTCAGGGCTTATTGCCAACATGTATCTTGAGGGTTTAGAGATAAAGAAAATTTCTAAAGGAATTTTATTTGTTAAGTAGACTTACAGTATCCTGGGGCTGGGGTTCTGGCTAGGATTTTCTTTAGCCCTAAGCAAAGTGTCAGCATTGAAGCAGTTGAGTTCCCTGGAAGAACGTCACTCCACCCATTTCAAGGACTTGTCAATGGGCTGTAGGTAGTAAGAAAATTTAATATTTTTTCTCCTTCCTTTTTTTCTCACATCAGTATGATAAAATGGACCAACATCAGAGAAGTTTATCTACATCTTGCACTGAGAACAATGTCTGAATACTCAAACCAAAGTTACAGAGAAATAAGCTATTCTATATGTAGCATAAGATTTTTTTCTCCAGAATTTAATTAATCAAAAGTCATTGTTGAAATGGAAATATTTTATTCATACTACAGGATCCCCCCAAATATGGGACACCCAGTTAAACATGAATTCCAGATAAACAATGTATATTATTTTAGCAATGTGATATTTGGGACATACTTATATGAAATAAGTTATTCATTATTTTTCTGAAAGTCAAATTTAACTGGGAGACCTCTCATTTTCATTTAAGTCTAGCAACCATACTTCTGAAAAAAGTAACCCATCTCAAAAATATTCATTTATTTATTCATGCAATACTTATTTATTGCACACCTAGTATATGACAATAATACTAATGTACAAGTTCCAATGAATAAAAGTTGGTCCAGTTCTTCAAAGAGCTTACTGTGTGGTAGAAGAGAAAGACAAGCAAATGGGTACCTCTAAATAGCAATGGTAAGTATTACAGTAAGTGTTCAATAGGTACCATGACAATGTGATGTGGAGCTACCTCAACTATGTATAGGGGTTATGGAAGATATCAGAAAAAGGTCAACATCTAAGTTAGTTCCTGAGAAACACGTGGAGAAGCAGCTCTCTCCTTCATCCTTTGTCCTTCAATCTTCCTCTGGTGCTTTTTGGCAGAAAGTCATAGGGCGGCTACCCAGACGAGTAGAAATAGGGATTGCAGAGTTCTGGCTTCAGCACCAAAAACAGGATGTAGAATGACAGCTTGACATTGAAAGACAAACTTGATTAGCACATTTATAGGTCATTAATGAAGATAATCATATAGAAATTTCCTTTTTTTTTTTTTTTAGAAATTACCTTTCATCATGCTTTTTTCTCATAATTTTTGCTTTTTCTCTTTAAGCTTTTCTACTATGTCAATGTAGAAAAGTAATTTTCTGTTAATTGATTTTATTACTTCAGTCACATGACAGTTTTCTTGATACTTAAGGTTTTCACATGCCTTTTTCTCCCCTTGATCAACTTGACTTTATTGCCATGAAGAATTCTCTCTGTTGCATGTCAATTGTTATCCCTTACTTTATCAGTCTCTACTGTAACAAAAAAAAAAAAAAAAAGAATGAAGCTGTGTTTAACCAGCAATTTGGTTTTTAATGGTACATTAATTATTTTATTAGTCACCTGGGAAATACTCACTTTAAGGAGTTTTTCCTTTCTGCCACAAATTAGAATTCTTAATGAATGTTTAAAACAAAAAAACAGATCATGTTTTGTCCTTAAAAAGGAAGTGAGATGAGACACTTTTTGAAATTTTACATATCAATAGGTTAAACTAGGAAAGAGTTTGCACTCCTCCAATTTTATGCAACAATAAACTATCTGCTCTTATTATTAGCAATGAACATGTTTGTAAATTTATGCCTGCCCCCATGCTAACCATAATCTTTTGATCTAACACACTGGGACAACTTCAGGTATAAGTGGCAAATATTCAAAAGACTTTTATAAGATAGCTATAAACTATAATCAATCAAAGACATGTATTGTATATTAAGTATAAAATTATTTTAGTCTCATATCATATTCTATGTCATAAATGAACATTACTATTTTTGCATATTAGTAAAAAACTAACCAAAATGAATATATGGTGACATCTATCAAAATAGCATATATTTAATTAAAGTCATGTGAAAATAATAACTCATATATATAATTATCTTAATCTGAAACTCATGGTAACAATAAGCCAAGTAAAAGCCTTTGTAGCAATAATGAGAATGAAGTGCAGAAATTAAATCTAAATTAGGGTTAACAGAAAAGGTAACAGCTGGAGATTTTGTATCCTCTGGTTTAATACTCAACTCACTGATATTGATATAAACAGCATTATTTGGAAGAAAGCGAAGATGATCTGTGCATTTATAGGATTTTGAATTATGTTCATATCGTAGTTTTCTCTGATACATTGGGGATCAATAAAGTAAAGCATATTGTGCAGCATCTGTCCAATTAATGGATCTCAGGTGGTTAAATATTCTGTACTAACAGTGGTAGTAACAAAGATGGAAAATTCAAGAATGCAATGGTTATTTTCTTCTACATAGTGTGAAATAATACTTGGTAATTTCTTTGTCCTAATCATTTAATTGTTTTGCATTATGTACTATATGTTCATTGTGGCTATAAAGTGAAATTTTCATTCCTATTACAAGAAATTCATGATCACCAACATAAAGGGATTGCAAATATGAAGGAAATGTTTCCATTCCTTAATTTATAATTAGCAATGTGTTTTGAACATCTCTATCAAGTGGACTGGGTTGAACATATATTGTTGATCTTGCAGTAGTTACATAGGGTGATAGGTCACAATTGCCACTGGCCATTACCTTCAATCCATGCCTATTAGAAAATGCAAATTAGTTCAATTATAAGTTGCTGGTATTTCCTGAAAACAGTATTTGTCTGATTCCTACACAGAGGAAGTGTCCTAAGAACTTAAAATGATTTAGAAAAGTCTGAGTAAATACATATAAAAACATTGAGATTTTTATAGATCCAATACAACTAATTTGATAGAAGAAAAAATATGTGGCTAATAAAAGTATCAGAATGAATTTTATGTTCTTCATGACATTGACCATAAAGGAAGAAGCATTAAGGTTTCTTTTGTATCATATCTTAAAGCAAAGTCATAATTTATACAGAACATTTATAGTAGTTAAATATGACTTTAAGAATATAGTCTCGGGTGCCTGGGTGGCTCAGTTGGTTGAGCGACTGCCTTCGGCTCAGGTCTTGATCCTGGACTTCCGGGGTCGAGTCCCGCATTGGGCTCCCAGCTCCTTGGGGAGTCTGCTTCTCCCTCTGACCTTCTCCTCTCTCATACGCTCTCTCACTCGTTCTCTCTCAAATAAATAGATAAAATCCTTAAAAAAAATTAAAAAAAAGAATATAGTCTCACTTTAACACAGATACAGGAATAAACCAAGGAAATATATTCAGTTATTTAATCCTTTTGGATTTTTTAAAATTGCTGATTATATTGAATTGTGCTCTATATGAACAGTGAGTTTTTAAAATATATATATTTACAAACATCTCTCTGGACATCAGTTCATCTAATACTATTTTACAAAACCTTAAAATAAAGACACTGTTAGGGATGAAATCTTTCAAATAATGATCATGCTTGAAAAAAAACTTCCATACACACTATTATTGTTTTCTTCCGAATATTGAACTATCACTATCACACTGTGAAATAAATGGGTTCCTGCCTCCTCCTGTGACCTGTGTCAGTGACTTTATTTAGTCAAGTAATCATGAATCCAGAATGATTTTTCAGTGTGGGAGATAAAAAAGCAGAGAAAGAAAATGAAATATGGTGAACAGAAAAAGAAAAAAGAAGGAAGAAATGCAAGGAAAGCATGAAGTCATTTAGTGAGAAAGAGTATGTCTAATCCACAAGAACATTTATGAAATAAACAGAGACATCCCAACCTTCTCGGTGTGAGAGGCTATTATCTCTATTGATTTTAGTTTACACATTCTCAAGTCCTTTCTCTCTCTTTCTCATTTAAGAAGGTAACATAAAATCCATAAATAATACACATTCAGATAGTCAGTTTAACTAGAAGTATCCTGAGAACTGCAATACATTAATCTTATGACTGTGCATTGGACCACTCAGAGATATAAAATTTAGAATGGCCTCTTGAGGGTCTAAAGAAATCAAGCTCATGTTTCTGCCCTCACAGAGCCCCCCCAAGAGAAATATTTAATGATAGTAGTGGAAATCCAGAACGCTCATGCACACAAACACACATACGTATGCTAAGACAGATGCCCACAAATATATATATGGAATCCCTGAGTAGAGGAGTAGAAACATAAATATTACTTGAAATTGTGGGCAAATTAAACATTTAC
The DNA here is from genome assembly GCA_004024625.1 of Mellivora capensis. NCBI lineage: Eukaryota > Metazoa > Chordata > Mammalia > Carnivora > Mustelidae > Mellivora > Mellivora capensis. Next base: position 129,565 of record PISX010000752.1, on the reverse strand, counting down.
ACAATTAATAGTAACCATTTAGCCATTAGCACTCTTGGATTTGAGCCATTACATTCTGGCTGCCTGTTTCATAGTCAATATGTCTCTTGTGACATCTGCTGCAGCTAATACTGCTCCTTGAGGTATGACCAACAGTGGGGAAGACTCTTGATATATAATACCAGAGTAGAGACACAGATAACCAAACAAAAGCATATCTTTCATAGCATAAGTTCTTTCAGGTTCAATAAGCAAAAAATAAGAGTTTCTTTCCAACTCATTGCAACAGCACAAATCACCAATAACCTTCAAGTATTCCCTCAGCTGACAATAAGAAAAAAAAGAAAGAAAGAAAGAGAGAAAGAAAGAGAGAAAGAGAGAAAGAAAGAGAGAAAGAAAGAAAGAAAGAGAGGAGGGGAAGGAATTGGGAATGTGAAAGCAATTGTTTACTGATCAGAATATACATTTTAAATATAGCAAGGGAGGACTAAAATCAGAAGACTTGGCACCATATCATTGAACCAGATGCCATTGTGTGAGTCTGCTCAGGCTGCCCTAACAGAATACCACAGACTGGATACCTTAAATTAAAAAAAAATCAATTTTTTCACAGTTCTGCAGGCTGCAAGTCCAAGATCTAGTTGCCAAAGGGTTGGTTTGTGGTGGTCCTGCCTTTTCACTGTGTTGCCTGCCCAGGTACCCTCTGAACACGTGCCTTGTTGTGTCTCCCCCTCTTCTTAAAAAAGACACCAGTCTTGTTGGATTGGGTCCCCACACTTACGACTTTATTAACATTAATTGGCTCCTTAAAGGCCATATCTCCAAATACAGTCACACTGCACTTTAGGGCATCAGCATTTGTATTTGGGGGAACACAATTCAATTTATAAATCAATGGGCTTCAGTAAATTTATAGGTCTTCACATTGGAATGCCTGACTTAAGTGATGGCTCTGCACTTATGACTGCTATTGACCTTGGATGGCATATATCACTCTCTAGTACTCAGTTTCTTGTCAGTAAAATGGGGATGAGAGCAGTAATTCCCTCATACGGTTTTTGTAAAAATTTAGTAAGATGGTTCATATAAAGTGTATGATGCCAGATAGGCCGGATCAAAATAATCCATAAATGATACTTGTAAATATTATTTTATCTTGATGAAGTATACAGTGATCACAAGTTATGATGAGAATTTCTAGTTGTGGAATTACGTCATTAGTCACTTGGACAAAACATTTTGGTTTTGCACCTCTGTTTATTTATTGTTAGGATGGTGAAAATACTTGTCCTTCAGATATTACAGTTATGCTATCAAAAAATGAGATAACAGCTATGTAGTCTTCTGAATTTCAAAGGTATCATTCCTACTGAAAATATAGATTCTAATGTTAATAAACATTAATATTAATTTAAAGTAATTTGTTTACAGTGAGAATTTACAACTGACTGGTATATGGAGTAGAGTAATTATGGCTTCTATTTGTATATCAGGTGTCTTTTTTTTTCATTGTTTGTGTTGAGTTGTATTTTGTTTTAACATGAAAACATTCTCAGAAGGATGGAAAAAAGACATTGTGAATGATATCTAGGCTCTTACTATTTGACTAGGTTACTACTTAGAACCATGAACACTGAGTTTTATGCTTGATAGAAGAACTTGAAGAGAAATCCCTGTCACTTTCTTGTTCTCCCTCTATTTGTGTGTGAATGAAAAATTCAGGAGTAATGAATTTAGGGGAAAGACAGTAATTATCAGCCACTTGTTACTTATAAGTTTGGATAACTAATGAAAGAATTTTTTAAATTCTATTTATCAAATTAGCAGTGCATAATAAAACATATTTTAAAGATTTTTTGAAAAAGAATGAGAAAGAATATATTAGCATACTAAGCTAAAAGAAAATAGGTTGATGCAAAAATTAGAAAAATCAACTCAGGAGTATTAAATAGACATTTTTAAAAGGATTATAAATTCAAATATATACCTAAAAGTCCAAAAATTACTCTTCTGCTAAAAAAAAAACATGAAAATACCACACTTTTATTTTATTTTGACTTTTTACATTAGTTTATTTTGAAGTTTTAGGCTAAACTACTTTTAGTTTTATAACCACCAAAGGTCTGAACAGCACACTTAAGTCACCTTTATTTACACTTGGCTTATTCAAATCTGACATAATACTTTTATTAAAGCATTTTTTCCCTATTTTTCTCCTTGGATTGTGTAGAACATTAAAAATATTATCTTAAGAACATTTGTAATTAGGAGAAACAGATCAAAAATAGAATATATAGAAGCTGCATTTTAAAACATAGTTATAACACTGACTTAAATGATTTCAGAACTTGTTTTTCCATATTAATGTTCTTCTAGAAAATATGCAATTACTTTAAATCAGAGACTTTGCATTATTCAGATGAAAGAATGATTTGCAATTGAAAATAAAAGGGAAACTAGTATTCATTATTTCTACCAAACAATATCCATTTTCACTAAATAAACACAGGGTAATTTCAATTATTTAAGGCATTTGTTTTACCTATTAAAGATACTTGGAGATATTTTCCTTATAGGAATTCTTCTCTTGTTTGTATTTCACCTTCATCGAACCAGAAATGATAGCAGAAATACCTATGTGGGATGCTATGTCCTTTTCATTTCATTGACTAAAGACAGGGATTGAAGATATCCATGAAAAAGTGTTTGTGGATATGTGTGTGTGGATATAGATGGTTACAGAAATTTGTCTTTACCAGATCCTGATATATTTTCATAACTGCAGATTCATTTCTACTATTAACTGATACCAAAAGCTATCAGACAACTGTCAAAAAACTGATATCTAGCCCTCCAACTAAATGCCAGAAACATATTTATTTTTCAGGAATATCTTCACCACAGAAACATGCACCAAAATGTATATTTATCCATTGATGATATGAGTTTTTAAAATATCTATAGGATTGATATTTGCAAGCAAAGGAGACATTAGGACTTCTTTTTGATATAAATAATTGTATTTTAGTTTATTAAACTTAATTCATAAAACAGATACTTAATTCTATTTTAGCTGTATTAAATTTTATTTACCTTGAGAGGTTTCAGAGTAAAGTTCAATCCATTTGCTAACTTAATATCATTAATATCATTCTAAATTGCATTATAAATATTTGATTTCCCTTTTAACTAATGAAGTATTAATGACTAAATATGGAGAGCTTTATGTTCTCAAAATATTATAATATGCTTTATATTGAATAAGTTTAGGAAGAGCTTAATTTAACATCCTAAGTTTAAATCAATTCTTTAATTGCACCTGCAAATTAGAGCTACACAGTTGATTCTTTAATGAGCGTAATTCTCTTAAACATTACAAGAGTATAAAATATCAAATATACAGTTTTTAACTCACAAATATAAATACAATGACTTTTATTTGTTTAATGATGTACATACTTAATTCTAAATAATTCCAATGTCGAAAGAGCCTTACGCATTCAAGGAAGGCAATCCCCATCCGATTTAACAAGATATTACAAGCAGAGATTTTGACCAGCTCTGAAACCAGACTATCAAAAACCCAGAATATTTTTCATACTCCTAGGTTGTCTTGCTGAGACCTTTGTGAATAGGTTTAAGAACTTGAAAGATAGTTGTTCTTAAGGCTTGAATTATCTAATTCTCTTTCTTCTTTTTTTTTAAAGATTTATTTATTTTAGTGAGAGAGAATGAGCAGTGGGAGTTCATGATTACAAGTCCAGCCCTAGGTCAGGGTGGATATTCTCTCTCTCTCTCTCTCTCTCCCTTCCTTCTGCCCCTCCCCCCATGCATGAATGCTGTCTCTCTCTCTCTCTAAAAAATAAATAAAAAGTTAATAAAACATTATCCATTGACTTCTAGATATAGTACATCCTATGGCCATGTCTTGATTGTCATTATGACTCTGACATTTTCAAGTTTTGACATGCTTTTCCTCCCCATTATATGCCTTCAGACTAGCCTTCCATTTCTTTTATTCTTCCAACCTTGAAGCACATGCTGCTCAAACATAGGGTTGGCAAGATCCCTTACAAGATGGGCTGGTTGTTTCCAGCTTCCTCTTTAAAAAACTGGATGACAGGGCACCTGGGAGGCTCAGTGGGTTAAGCCTCTGCCTTCAGCTCAGGTCATGATCTCAGGATCCCGGAACCGAGTCCTGCATTGGGCTTTCTGCTCAGCAAGGAGCCTGCTTCCCCCTCTCTCTCTGCCTGCTTCTCTGCCTACTTGTGATCTCTCTCTCTGTCAAATAAACAAACAAAATCTTAAAAAATAAATAAATAAATAAATAAATAAATAAATAAATAAATAAAAAGCTGGATGCTATTCCTTGCCAACCTTGGTTTTGATACTATTTTTGCTCCATACTTGCTAAACCACTGGAACCCACAATTCTATAATCTGTTGACTTGCATGCAGAGTACTCCGCTTAAGAATGAATGGCAATATAAGACCCTTTCCCCAATAGATACTCTAGATATAAACATTTGCTCAAATTAAGTCCTTGCAGACTATAATTTATAATTTTGTTCACCTACTGAAAGGTTTATGCTACAGTTGGATGACTCCCTTTAGACCGGCATGCACTCAGTTTTAGCTGCTTCCTTTTAGTCATTGACTATGGTTGATTTACCAACAAACCTAGGAACTAACTCAATCTGAGAAAAGACATATTTGGGACTCTTGAATATGACTTCATCTAAAAATTACTGTTTTGCATATATTAGTCCTAAGCAAGTACTGATACATGCTTTAAAAATACTATGCTTTTTTGCTGTCTTTGTTTTTTTTTTTTTTTTTTATGGTTAGAGTCTTTTTTTTTTCTTATGATTTTTTTTAATTTTAATTTTAATTTTTTTTTAATTTCTTTTCAGTGTAACAGAGTTCATAGTTTTACACCACACCCAGTGCTCCATGCAATGCGTGCCCTCCACAATACCCACCACCTGGCTCCCCCAACCTCCCCCCCCCACCCCCCGCCCCTTCAAAACCCTCAGGTTGTTTTGCTGTCTTTGTTATTGATAACATCCCTTAAGTATCTGTCTTCATGTTAAAAACCAATACTCAGAAGAAAGTGTTGAATAGATGATTAACATCTTCATCCTTAAACATCATTGAATTTTCTTGTATTTTCCTACTCAAACACTTTCTACAAAGCAAGTGCCTTTTTATTGAATTTTAAATATTCCTTGAATTGCATAAAAACTACAATAGAAATATTTTATAATAACCAAGTCTCTAATGTCTTCATATAAAAATATGAACTGATTAAACCTATAAGAAAGGTAATAGAGCTTATTTTCACATTGTTAAAGAATCCTCCCCAGAAAACATTCAGATCAATGTGGGAATCACATAAGAGTAAGGTATAACTCATAATTCTAGAGCACCATAACGTATCCATGTTTACAGCAGCAAAAATAGATGTGACCCTTTTAAGGATGAAGAAAAATAATTAAGGATCATGGCATCATTATAGAAAGATAAGCAAGAAGAGTAATTGTGCTTTGTCCTTGCTCAATATCTGAGTTAGGTCTTCTGGATAAAAATGTAAATTTGAATGAAAATATATGGTTTAAGGAATAAGGAAGATGTAAGGGGAAGATATAGTAAGGGATCTTTGGAAAACTTTGTTTTACTGCTTAAGGCTACATTGCTATCTGTCCTGTGAGGATCCTTCCTCCATCAGGAAAAATGATGGACTTAATGATTGTCCCTAGTGTAGCATCATATGCAACACCTAGGTCCTTCTCAAGAAATCATTTTAGTATGTTACATCAATGGAAAGGAATAAATCATGAGAACTTTTTTTAGTTTTTACATCTTGTTCCATATTATGAGAAGTTTTGCATGCTTGCTATTTATAAAGGGTTTGGTTAGAGAAATAAGAGATGCTGATTATAAGTGCTCTGAAAAAGAAAATAAACAATGCTATGGATGAAATCCTCAGTGTCAATCACGTCAGGTATGGAGAAGTGCAGCTGTTCACGGGCCTGAGGCTAGATACTAATAAGCAATGTCTTCTGTACTTGACTGTGAATAAACCTCTCTGGGGGTGTGTCTTCAAAGATTAGGAAGAGGTGGAATTACTGAGGGAAGAAAAGCTTCCTCACTGTTAATATTTCTTTTTAAAAAAAGGTATTCAAGAAAAGTTATTTAAAGAGCAGAAGGCTAAGAAATTAGGGTGGTTAATATCAGATAACTCTCTTACATATTAAATCAAAAGGCTCATTACATAACTCTTTGGAATAGCATCTATCCCTTAGCAACTGAAATTATCATTCACTGACTCACGACAAGAGACAATTTTCTTTAGGGCGTGGCAAAGAGAAGGGTGTTTCCTTAGATTTCCAGCAAAACAACAATAACTAACAACTAAAGAAGAGAATTTCTGGGCAGTGTGTGTTTTGGGGAGAGACTAATTCTCTAGGATATTCAGATAAGAAAACTTGAGGCAGTGATGGCTCCATCAAGACTGAGACCAGAGGTTGACACATAAATAAGTAAGCAAATAAGCTTTCTCTTGTCTTTTTGCCCTGCTTCAAAGTAGTCTGTTTCCTCTTTCTCCCTCACTCTCAGAACTTTTCTCTCAGAAAGACACTGGAAATAGATGATAGATACTTAGAAATAGAAATATCTAGTCATTGTAGAAGGAAACAGAAGAAATAGATGAAGTATGAAAAAGTAATGAGAAAAACATTTGTAAAACCTTTAAACTAAGTGCAAAATGTGATATAATATTCTTTGTATGTTGGTAGAATTTCTTTCATTTTCTCCTTCTCTACCACTGAAGCTACCCAAGGGAGTTGCTCTCTTCCCAGTAAAACTTTAGCAAGATAAAATATAAGTAGTATGTGTAATTCAGAGGAAAAGCCATGCTCTATTACACTCCAAGCCATCCAGGGATTTCACCAGAAGTAAGTGTGCGTAGATTCATGTGGTTTCCACAAGGATTTTGGAGGTACACACATGTGGTACACACATGTAAAGAATATTGTGAGGGTATAACTCAGTTCTCTATCAGCAGAAAAGCTTCTCTTTGGTATATGGTCCATTCCTTTAGAGGCAGTGGATAGGGAAATGAGCCTATGATGAAACAGTTTCTGCCACTCTTCCACAACCTCCTCACATGGGTTTAATGTACATAGACACTGAATAGCTGGTTTCCACAAAAAAAATAAACAAAAATCAGTGAGATATTTGTTATTTAAATAAACACATAGTAAATGAGAAACAATATCATTTACTTCATTAACCAAATTTCCCCTTTTTCCTGAAGGAAGCTTCATTTACAATCTATGCATTTATCTCGTGATGCTGATGGAGGGATGGATAGAAGTGGATGCCAGGGGGCTGGGTGTGGGGAACATAAGGAAAAGTTGGAAAATGGTACCAACTTTCAGTTATAAAATAAATAAATAAGGTCTGAGATCTAATGTATAACATGGTGACTCTAGTTGATAATTCTGTATCATGTAATTGAAATTTACTGAAAGAGTAGGGCTTTAATGTTCTCAACAACAAAAAAGGAGGGGGTAAATATGTGAGGTGATGTTTGTTAATTATTTCGATGAGAGGAATCTTTTCACAAAGTATGAGTTTTTCAAAGCATCACATTGTACACTTTAAATATCTTAAAACCTTTCTCAACTTCAATAAAGCTGAAAAAAAAAGAAAAAGAAAAAAATTAGCAGCTGGCAATTAACAAGTATCACTGACTTCTCTCAGAATATGATTTGGGTGTTCATCCACCTCCATTTCCAGGTATTCATTCTTTAATCAAGTCTTAAAGCATCTTAGAACACACTGACAGCATACCAAAGCAGGACAGTCTTCGAAGAAACAGAATCCTTTTACAGTGATTCCCCTTCTGTTCTCTTAACTTACGATGAGAGGCCTGGCAGCCTTGTCCATAACCTACAGGGTTATTAAATCAGACGCAATAGGCCATATGAGATTTACTTGTGAGTCTTTCTCACTTGAAATTAGGGCTTCATTCGTTTTGCCTCAACTGCTTCAGTTATCTGAACAGAAAAGTGTTTAGTAACACCAGTGCCTTAGTAAAATCTTGAGGGAATTACTTGCTAACCAGTAGAAGCATGTTACTTTCACTCTCTCAGGACAGTGCCCTTAAAATCATAAACTGGATACTCGTTTCCCTTTTTTAATCACCCGAGATAGAACCTTCCCAGACATGCAATTTGTTCAGAAATCTCCACTGAGGATGACATGTGAAAATTGATTAGACTCTATGACTTACACCCATATAGGATTGGAGTGGAGGTAGAAAAGTATAATCTTTATTATTTCAAAAGCTCACACTTAATTTAGTCAATTAATGCCAGTCAATTTACTCAATTAACATTAATTAACAATTTATAAATGTCTTTGACAGATTTGCGTTTCTTATTTATTGAAAAGCACTGCTACCTAATTCCTGACTGACTTTAATAAATTTACATATCCAGGGAATACATAATCCTGAGAAAAGTGATTGCTTTCATTTTTTTCAGGAACTGTCTGACATCTTTGAAAATATTTTAATAAATGAAACTGCAAAATAAAAAAGAAATTTCATTTTCAAAATGAATTTTATTATAATTAAAATATTTCCTTTTTTTTTTTTTAAAGTAGAGAATACTGGCTTAAAGTAGAGAATACTGGCTGAGGGCTCTTTCAGATTCCTTTGACCATGATGAGGAAGAAGTTCCAGTACACCAAATAGCTGAGGCCAGTCAAATGGATTTTACTAACTTCTAACATTTTCACATTTTTTCTCTCATAGACCTCAGTTACACAGAAGAGAATTAATTATGATCTTTTTAGTTCATGGCATAGTGTCACTACTGTTCCAAATGAGCCCTCTTTTACTTACCAGGTGGTTGGTTCATTTATTTTTATTTATATTATGACCCACATAAGAACTCACTATCCAGCAAGAACATTGACAACTTGCGAAGGCAGAAATTACAGCTTTGCCAAGATATTCAACTATAATTTAATAACACAAGGCAATACAGTGCTAGATTTATTTTTGTTAGTATGGAAATCGTAAAAGAAAGCAAGGATAATTTTAGCTGGAGAGACACTTCTCCTAGATAATTTGCAAGCATTCCAGGCATTCCTAGTTTGTTGTAATAGATAATCTGCATTCTTAGTAGGGCCCTAAAAGTTTCTGAAGGATCTTGCTTCAGAACAATGGACTATGGTCACAGCCTGTGACTTCCATCTGCTTTCCAGAACAACAACAATAAAAAAGGCAAAACAGTTACTTGACGGGTGCTCTGATTTCCAAGACTTTAAGAGTGCGATGGGTATCTCTAAAAATTTTCCTTTTTCAGGCAGTAGGAGGAGGATAAATCCTTTCTTTATCTCTTTATCTTCTCTGCAAAATATTATTTGTGATTTGAATAATTACTACCACACTGCTGCCAGCCGGTGCCTATATATAGTCACCTGCTGGCAGGTGATGGTATATATATACATATATATGCATATATGTATATATGTAAATGTGTGTATATATATAGTTTTATATATATTATATATATATATTGTTTGTTTGTTTGTTTGTTTGTTTTGTTTTGTTTTTTCCAAACTTAGGTAACATTTACTTGACTGCTGCCATAGACCCTATCTTTTTAGGAGTGCTGCTGTTACTTTCTAATAATAATGCCTTACTATAGCCACATCTTTCTATCAGAGTTCCAAAAAATGATGAGATTTCTGTTCCAGCTCCTAGCACTAGCCTTAAGGGGGAAAAAAAAAGAATGAAAGTTTAATTTTAATTATATACTGTAATACGAAAATGTAGAAAGTTTAGAGAGGCTCTGAAAAGAAAAAAAAAAACACTCAGTGTAGCACCTGGAGTGAAACTATTAAAACGTGTCACATCATTTCACTTTTCTTCTCCAGCACTTCAATATTTTCTCATTTCTTAGACAACAAACTCTCAGTTCTGACAATGGCTTAAGAGGGCCATGATGATCTATACACTTTCTCTTGTATCTCTGACCTTATCAATCTAACTCACCAGCTTGCTCATTTTCCCCCGACCACACTGGCTTCGTACTGTTCTGGAGTCCACCCAGCGGGATCTCACTGTAGAGCCTCTGTACTTGCTCTTCCCTCTCCTGGCACGTGCTCATCTCAGGATATTTGTCAGTGTTGCTCCCTTGGCCTGTTACTCTCTAATTCCAGAAGCCTGGCTGTTTTCCTTGTGCTGTCACCTTCTTTACCAAAGTACTCAAATGTTATCTTGTCATGAAGGACACACCTGTAGCTCTGTTTAGAATTTCAGTCCTGGGTTGCCTGGGTGGCTCAGCCATTTAAGCGGCTGCCTTTGGCTCAGGTCATGATGTCAGGGCCCTGGTATCTGAGCCCCACATTAGGCTCCCAGCTCAGTGAGGAGCCTGCTTCTCCCTCCCTCTCTCTCCCCACTGCTCATGTTCTCTCTCTTGCTGTCTCTCTCAAATAAATAAAATCTTTTTAAAAATTAAAAAATAAAGTAAAAATAAAGTTACAGTCCTATCCTTATGCCCCACAAATGTAAATTATCTGGTTATCATTTTTCTGTACTTTAATTTCTTCTAAAATGTATTCCCTTCTGACATAAAATATAACTGGCTTAGTAGTTTTGTTTATGGTCTCTCTTCTTCCAACTTAGTACAAGAAGCCAGGACTTGGGTGCATCCCCAGTGTGCAAAGAGTCCTATCACATAGTTTCTGCTCAATAAACATGCAACTAACACTGTTTGTATTTTATTTTTTAAGTATTATCTTCTGGGATCTTTTTCCTGCCGTGTGCATTGTTATTTCTTATCTTTCAGTGAGTTGTGTGTTATCCAGTTCTCCATTAGCTGCCCCCAGCCCTCCTATCCGTACCAGATAGGAGCACAAGTCAGATTTGACAAGGTTTCAGGAGCCTTCATCTAGTTAGTAAGGAAGCTTTGCAAGTCTGACGTTTCTCTGTGCCTGTGGGCTCATTGTCTGACAACTTCTCTCAATGTTTGGCAGAATTACAGACAACAACTCCATCACTCACACCACTCTTAATCCCCCACTCATCATAACTAATGTGAGGTCTTTCTGCCTGTCTAATCCTTGGGCTTTGGCATTACATGGTACAAAGTTCTCTCTCCTGATTTTCCGACCTGGACAGGAAATCAAGCCATTGTCTGCCTGCTGGGTTGGGCCACATGTGCCATGCAGGATTTCTTTGGCTTCCCCTGAAGCCTGATGATAGTGCACAAATTCGCCTGGCTTCTGCCTAGCTACACATGTGAAACTGTTACCGATTTTACTGTGCCAGTCCTAAAGATCACCTCTTTCAACTTATTTTTATTTATTTATTTTTATCTAAAATCAGGGCTTTGAACATTTGGGAATGCAATACACTGTTAACATGATTTTTTTTTTTTTAAATGAAAGCCAAAGAAAAAAGATATGTGATTTTGATAGACCTTAAGTTGGCATCGATTATGGTAAAAGCCCTGCTAAGAACCTTTGGTTGTGAGTTGGAAAGGTATGGGTCTCTGGGTCCAAGGTTAGGGCTGGGATTTAGACCAGGGATATCTCCAAAAAGCCAGAGTATACAGGTAACATTGAAAGAACAACAGTGTTTTCCTCAGAGGGAAGCATATACTCAAAGAAGGAGCATTATCACAGTTGCACTAATCTGTTTGTTTGTTTGTTTGTTTGTTTTTCCTCTCTCTCTCTCTCATGATTCCTGGAATTGTGCTAGTGCAGAGCTATGCTGACATTACATCCAATGAGTAGGGAAAGGAATCTCTTTCCATTATGTCTTAAATTATGGAGACATTTTTGTGATGAGGGCCTGTGCTAGTCTCATCTGTTTGATGATGAGTAAATTAGATGGTAAATTACCTCTTTGATGGAAAAACTTTCAATCATTTTGGGTAAATTCTCCCTCCATGGCCATGAATTTGTCCATAAAATTAGGAAAAAATATAGAACACTCTACATCATACAAAAGCATTACCTTTATCTTTTTTTTAATCTTTTAAATCTGTGTTTTAAGATTATATAGATTTGAGACATAAAGATTTCTGAGTTTTTATGCCTCACTTTTGAGGGAGACACATAGACAAAAGTAAGATCAATGAATAATTAACTCAAAAGTTGTTTTCAATCTATTCTTGCTTCAAAAGATAAAAATATCAAAATATGGAACAGTCACATGGGCGTATAATGTTAAATGGACCAAATTACTTAATGATCCTCTCAACACATGCTTGTGTAATTCAGATTTGCTCCTGTAGCTCTTCATAGTTTATACAGCGTACAGAATCTTAATCTCTTCATTACATCATCAGCATTCAAGATAATGAGGTTTTGACATATTTTAAAGGAGGTAAATCTAATGAAGAAATCGTATACACAAGTCAAATTACATTTAAGATGTTTTCCTACTTATCACTAGAATTAAAGGTGTAATTTAATATGGATTTTTGATTAAAAACAGATGGTTCACATCTGTTCCCCGAATGGGGGGAAAAAAAAAGGCAGCATTTTAGCTGAAAAGTGTGTCACTGAAGTAATATCTGATGAGGAAGATATGCTGAATATAGTTTGATTTTGTCACCACAGAAATGTTCTGATATCCATCCACTCAGAGAGTAACTAGAATAAAAACAGATACATTTGTAGAACAATTTCCTCACAGGAATTACCCCATGCTGCAAGATGTTCCAGAGGTCAGATGTGTGGACTTTCAGGCAATGCCATCTTGTGCAGGTATGCATGGGAACTTCTCAGACTGAGTCCAGCCAAGAACCTAAGAAGAAGTTAACAAATTTGGGGAGAAGTTGATATGGCCAAATAGATTTCCAACTTGCTTTTTGGGAATGAGGTTCTTTAAGAGACACAGATTCTAAGGTGGACCCTGTGATTCCTGCTGCCTGGCATTCACATTTTTATACCACCACTTCCTCTTGAGTGTGGCAGGCCTGTGACTTTCTTCAATCTAATCCAATAGAATATGGAAAAGGCAATAGGGTATACATGATTACATGTATGTGATTATGTTGCATAAAACAGCAACACTCTTTTGGGAAGAAACTCTTCCTTGCTGGCCAGAAGCAAGCTGTTAAGTTCATATCAAAAGGCAAGGGACTGAGGTTAGCTAAAAATCAGCAAGAAAAGTTGGATCTCAGTCCAGTAGCCCCCCCAAAAAAGTGAATTCTGTCAACAACCACATGTGTTTGAAAGTAGGTTGCTTCCTAGTCACATCTCATAAGAGACTGCAGATTGCAACTTTGGCCATCACTTTGACTGCCTGTTTAAGATCGTAAAGCAGAGTATCCAACTAACCAAAGGCAAGACTGCTGACCTGCATACAGAAAGCTGGAGACAATAAATAGGTCTTATTTTAAGCTTCTAAATTTATGGCAATATTATTATGCTGCAGTACATAGTTAATACAACCATTTTTTGAGTCTAAACATCATAAGATGTTCCTTCTTAGTAAAGAAAGGCAAAACATTCAAAATTGGCAATGATATTACAGGAGCAGATGACCTATTGGGATGGTTCCAGAAGATACAGAGGCGTCCAGCTCTGGCCTTTAGGAATGGTGATAAATAACTTGTACAAAAGTAATACTGCTAAAAAGTCTCTAAGAACCAATAAGAATGTAAGTTATTGATCTTAACAGGGTGGTATTTTGAAGGAAATAATTGTTCTTCCTCATTGGTTCAATTTGATGGTACATCAAGGATGGCAAAGGTGCTTAGGAAGCATTCCTGTGCTCTATAGTGATTATAAATGCAACATCTTTGCAGGAGGCTAAGATATTTTAGGAATATAAGGAGCACTATCCCTGAAACTAAGAGGCCACATTAGCTGTAGAAGACACCACCTTGAAACACAGATAGGCATATGACCAAGAATATGTTCCAAAAATATAGTTAATGTCATAATCTTAGATTAAAGGCAGGATCCAGCTATGCTAATCATAACAATGAAAACTCTTATTTGGAAATCATTAAAACAGAGTATAATAATTAAGATATGGATATATAATAAATGGAACATTAACATCATATATTTATCCATTATACATTTTTTGAATTATTGCTTTAACTCATCCATTTCATTAAAGCTAGAGTATCTGCAAATTATTTTCTAGATTGTAGAATCAATTACAAATATGTTTTCTGAAATATATGCTAATGCAGTTTTTTTTAAGTCAAGTTAAGGATTCAGTGAGAAATTATATGAAAATAAGAATTTCTTTTTCCTTGTGTTTTAATTTTTTTAAAGATTTTATTTATATGAGAGAGAGAGACAGAGATAGCAAGTGTGGGGAGAGGAGAGGCAGGCCTGACACGGGGCTCAATCCCACAGGGCTCCATCCTAGGACCCTGGGATCATGACCTTAGCCACAGGCAGATGCTTAACCAACTGAGCCAACCAGGTACCCTAAAAATAAGAATTTTCTAGATTGCCTTTTAACTTTTTAAGTTCTTAAAGATTTAACCCATTCTTTATGGAAATCTCATGTCTATAAGGTACAGTATGTCATTTTCTTCTTGTTATTCCATTTTCACTTCTTCCCTTATAGAGAATACGTACAGATAATGGATTGATGTACACATTATCATCGGTGTAATTTCATAACTCTCAGGAGATAAAGATTAAAGAGTTTCCCTCTGCAATGGCAGATGGTGGCATGTTAGGTAATTGTAAATTATTATTTATGAATTACACTGTGGTGGAACTAGAAAGAAAGAGAAAGTGACTCATAATTTTGTTGAGAAGACAAGAAAAATGAAGATTGAATTTTAAAGATCAGAAATTGTATATTACTACAGTATTGGCCAAATTATATTTTTTGAATTATCATTCAACACAAGTGGTCAAACTACACAACAGGAAAGAAAAAAAGTCCTGCAGAGATCGCAGATGACAGCCCGGCACATAAATTCCTAATCAAATCACCACCATCTGCATAACTTGTGACCAAATCTGCTTTGGCATTTGGCTTTTATCTCCTCAAGGATATTAGCCTTAATGCACAGATACCTTAAATGGAGAAGAATAATGGATCTGCAAATGGAAAAGAATAGCATGGCCCATGGAGACTCAGAGTTAAGAGCTGTGTTTACTACTATTATAAACTCTATTTCCATGTATTCGTGACTATCTCCCAAGACTTAACTGACTGCATGCAGGGCAGGGATGATGTTCTGCATTCTGACTCCTCTGTATTACCTGCCAGTTCATAATTGAGAAGTGTTAATAAACTGACTCACTTGCTAAATACTGACTGGAAACCACAAGGAGTAATCTTGAGAGCAGGGAATTTATTTAGGGAGCATACACAGGGTACTCCCATGGTGCTTTCCTACTCCTCTCTAAAACACATCTAATCTATATATTTAAAAGTTTATTATGTTGCTTTCCTTGTTTAAACATTCTTGTATCTGGATTGGGGAAATACACTGAAATGCATACATGTGACTAGTGAAATGGATCTGCAGAGATCCATGATACTGTATTTCATTTTGACATTAACAGAGCCAGATATATACAAATGCTTAAACCTTATGCTATTTAATATTTTCAAAATATGTAACAAAACCACTTTAATATGCTTCATAGAAGCCCAAAGCAGGAACATATGGAAATTTAGGAAGAAACTGGAACCAAGTGGTATAAAGCTCTTGGCCTTACTCTTTTCTCCCTGTTTCCCTATTTATCTCTTTATTTGATTCTAGAATTTTCTTTGTTTCCCTAGACCACATGACAAATATATTTGTCTGTACCATTGCTGAGGTTATGTGTTATAATTCCAGCCTTGTGAACTGACTAATTGGTCCTAATTGAAAATTCAGGGAGATAGAGGTCAGCGAACTAACTTGGAAAGGTATCCATTGCTGGTTCAACCAGAGATGGCCAATAGAATGAGCCACGGTGGACTATAATGGCTCATAGCAAATTTCCAGAGAAAGAAGCAGACCGGTTATAGTGTAATCTTAAGTTGAATCTTAGAATGTGATTTTTTTTAAAGATTTTATTTATTTATTTGTCAGAGAGAGAGAGAAGGAGAGAGCACAGAGAGAGTGGCAGGCAGAGGGAGAAGCAGGCTCTCTGCTGAACAAGGAGACAATGTGGAGCTGGATCCCAGAACCCTGGGATCATGACCTGAGCCAAAGGCAGACACTTAACCAACCGAGTCACCAAGGCATCCGTTAGAATCAAGAAATGAATCAAGAAATATCATTCCACTGCCAAGATTTTAAAACTTTGAGTACTTTTATCACTGTGTCTTTCGTCTTGAACTCAGCAATGGGTTTCATCTAACTTTTGGCTTCTTCATTTTCACATCCACAAATGAGACAGGAACTTTTATCAGGGTTGAAATTATTGGTTAAACTTAGCAATGCAATCCCCTGCTTCCATTATCTTTTTATCTTTTCATTTCATACAATTGCGCTTCAAAAAAAAGAGGATTTCATAAGGAGATTTACATAAAAAAACATAAATGAAATAGACAACAAATAGAGGAAGGGTTGCTAGAGCCGGCTTAATGTTTATTGGAGGCTTGAGCTGGGATACAAGCAAGACAGATCTGACTGAACATGTGTCTCAATTTGGAGAAGTTGTAGATTGTACAATTAAAACAGATACAGTGACTGGAAGATCAAGAGGATTTGGATTTTTGCTTTTCAAAGATGCTGCTAGTGTTGACAAGTTTTGGAATGGAAAGAACACAAACTGGATGGCAAATTGATAGACCCCAAAAGGGACAAAACTTTAAAGGGAAAGAACCTTCCCCCCCAAAAAAAGTTTTTTTGTGGTTAGATTGAGCCCAGACACTTATAAAGAACAAATTAAGGAATATTTTGGAGGCTTTGGATAGATTGAAAATATTGAACTTTCCTTGAATATGGAAACAAATAAACGAGGGTTTTGTTTTATATCATGTACACATGAAAAGCCAATCAAGAATTTGTTAGAAAACAGATATCTTCTGAGCACTGGGTGTTATATGTATGTGATGAATAGCTAAATTCTACTCCTAAAACAATTACACATTATATGTTTAACTAACTAGAATCTAAACAAAAACTTGAAATTTAAAAAAGTAAAAAATTAAAAGAATAAATAAATAAAAGCAGATATCATCACACTGGTTTTAGGAAGTGTGAAATCAAAGTTGCACAACCCAAAGAGCTGTATAGGCAACAACTATGAGACAATGAAAGAGGTGTTGCAGTTGGTGGGTAAGGTGATACTAGAAGCTATGGATCAGGTCAGAGCCCAAACTGAAACCAAGGATCTAATAACTATTATGACCAAGGATATGGAAATTATAATAGTGGTTATGGTTGTGATCAGAATTATAGTGGCTATGGTGACTATGATTCTACTGGGTATAACTATAGGAACTATGAATATGGCTAAGGATATGCAGACTTCAGTGGCCAGCAGAGCCCTTATGTCAGGGTATCTTGAGAGGGTGGCAATCACCAAAGCAATGACCGGGCATACTAAAAGAAGACTTTGGAGAAATTCGGAGGAGATTGCTAAAGTCTCCCATCTTGCAGAATGACATTGACAATTGGTCTTTTGTTGATTTAAGATGATTATTTTGTAAAAGATTCATAGTGTAAAAGACACAGCTGTGCCCAACTGTATATAACTACCCATTAGTTGTCTTTGTTTTCACATTGTCTTTTGTTAATCTGTGTTATGACTGGATTTGGATTTGTGTTTATACAAATTTTATTTGTATGATATCATGTTAAGTTTAACAAATAAAGGCTTCCTTGTGTGATTGTTTGTCTGCATCAGGTACTACATAGCTCTGTAAAAATATAATTTTATTTGTTTATTTATATATTTATTTGCTTATTTGTTTGTTTTTAAATATTTTATTTGTGAGAGAGAAAACATCCACATGAGCACAAAAGTGGGGGGAGGGCCAAAGGGAGAGGGAGAAGCAGACTCCCCTCCCAGCAGGGAGCCTGATGCCCGGGTAAATCCCAGGACCTTGAGATCATGACCTGAGCCAGACAGACACTTAACTGACTGAGCCAACCAGACACACCCCTTTAAACATGTAATTGTAAATAAACAATAATCAAGGCACAGTTTATTTTGTAGGGGGTATTTGTCCATACAGAGAAACCGTCATCCTTTATGAATAGCTAGCAACAGTGTCACCCTCTGCCCATTTTTGTCAGATGTATTCTGTGTTTTAAGGCTTTATGTCCCTGATAACAGAGGTATTCACCACACCTTTAATGTTTCCCTCTACGTATCTGGAAATGTAGTCATAGTGTTATCATTAGTGGAAGCTTTCTATATTATATTTTAATATTATATAATCTTCTGTATTATATTGAAGTAGGGAGCCTATATTATATGAATCTTCTGTATTATATTTTGAAGTGCACCTTCTTAATACAAAGCATGTTGTTAGCTCCTTTCATGAATAGAAAACACGTATTTTGTTCCTGTCCCTGGAAATCCATTTGTTATGATATGCTAAAATCAGACAATCAGTGGTCTGCTAGAAAGAGCTTTGGTTAATCATAATATCATGACCTTAATTATTCTCTTGATAAAAATGTCCATATATACTCAAGGAAAAGGCAGCATTAAACTGTGTAGGAGTTATGGTTTAAAGGTATCAAAAATAGTTACATTTTAACAAGGGTTTTGACAGCTAGGTATGAGGATGTTAAACAAGCAAAAGTTAAATTTAGGTATTTGAAGCAGTGTCTGAGGAAATTAGTTGTATTCTGTTGATATTATGGTACAGCAAGCACTGAACTGAACAAAATAGTTTCTATTGGGGCATTCTTAGGAAGATATATTGGGTATTAACTGTTAATGTGGTGTTAATGTGGTTTGCAGTGGTGGAGTTCAGAGCCAAAGGCCAAGAAAGAATTCTTGAGATGTCTTTGGTGACAAAAGGTGGTTTTATTAAAGCACAGCAACAGGACCTTTTGGGCAGAAAGAGCTGCAGTGGGGTCATGAATAGTGGCCCATTATGTATTTTCAAGTTGCGAGGCAGTTAAGGATAGTGGAAGTCTCTAAGGAGTTTTGGAATCAAGATTTCCAGGACCTTGAGGGATCTACCTATTCTTAGGCAAAGGTCATTTCTTACTGTCTAATAAAATCTTAGTCATGAGACTTTCAGATGTATATCAGTGGGTCATATTCTTGGGAGATGACTGGCAACATGTATCATTGGGGGGTAGAGATAAAATAATTATTATGTGTTAGAGTAGACATATAGGATCCTGGGTGAGGAGTCAGGCTAAGATTGTCTTTTGCCCTCGGCAAAGTATTAACATAGAGCCAGCTGTGTTCCTGGAGGAAAGTCACTCTGCTTGCTTCAAGGACTTGTGAATAGGCTAGAAATCATAAGGAAATTTAATTATTCTTTTGCCTTTGCTTCCTGCATCAGTGTGAGTTCTTAGAAAAAGTCATGGTAGCAGATTTCATCATTTTTAATGCATTAGTGCATGAGCTTAGTAGTTAAGCATATCCATATTCAGACATAGGAAGGAGTAGTGGGGAAATGTACACTTTAAATTTTATGTATGTTAACAGAAATCTAAGTGACTGACTCATTACAACAGATCTTCCTGGTGCACCAAAAGCAATTTTAGCTGTAGATTTTGGAGAATTTCTTGGGTAAATTCAAACATTGAATTTTACATTAAGCATACTTGTTGGATTTAAAATTTTTAAGTTTTGTTTCTGTGATTCCACATTAGCCTCTAGGATTGGCATACATGCTCATATGCAGAGTAGCTGACCTCATCTTCAACCAAATGTAAATTTTTTATGCTGATGAGCCTGCTTGTTGTTTTATTTGGTGCCTGGATCTTTCTTTATTCAATGATGTTTGTACTTACTTGCAATCAAGTTACAATGTACTTGGCCTTGTTTTGCTCCTGGTTTTGCTATTTGACCTTAAACCGAGGCGAAGTACCAATGTTGGTTATTGCAAGGGACTATTTATTCTTTCAGCATGTTCATTTTAATTTATGTTGTCAGAGTCTGTAGATACAGTGTCTTTAGGGCAGTGAATGCTGTTAAGTTGAAATTTATGGTTAGCTAACAAATTGACATTGAGATTGTCCTTTCCTTGATCAAAGATGAATAAAACCTTAAAAAAAAAAAAACTATTTTATAAAGAGAGAGAAAATGAGTGGGAGTGGCAGAGAGAGGGAGGGAGAATCCCCAACAGATTCCATGTTGAGTGCAGAGCCCTACATGCAGCTTGATCCTAGGATCCCCAGATCATGACCTGAGCTGAACCCAAGAGTCTGATACTTAATGGAAGGAGCTACCCAGGGGCCCCAAAGGCTTTTTAAACAGACAACAAAAAGTAACTTTAGATATTCTAGAGATTAATTCTGTTTACATTTTGTTTTCACTACCTTCCTATACATTTTTCAGTATCATAATACAAAAATGGAATAAGATTTAAAATCTATTATTAACCAATACCAAAATCTATAAGCAAAATTAAAATATATTTTAAATAACTAATTTTCCTGAGTTGATTGAAAGTACAAATATATACTGAAATCTAAATTATCTTTTATGTATAAAGAAATAAAGTCAAACATTCATGTACTAGAAATAATGATTTTTTGAATACCAATTGGAATGTTTTACCTGTTGGTACAATCAATATAAAATATAGAATATATCACATATAAGAGCCTCATTGAAAAAAAAAATATTTTTCAATTCCCTTATATTCTGATTTTGTGGTAGTTGATTAATTCACTGAATGGGTTTAATTTTGAACCAAAACATATTTTAAAAATCTGAAAAGAAAATGGACTCATTTCCATTTTAAATGTCACTGAAATAAAAATACTGAAGTCCTGGATAAGTGTTTTCCTTTCATAAGGTTAAATATCTGCCAAGAATATTAGCTGAGTTTTCTCAAAATTGCCCTTCAAGTGCTATTGCTGCCAAAAACCAACACAAGGAAGTGAAACTGGTATTATCTGAAAATCACAGCTCCATGACATTGAATTGCTGTGATACTGTTGCAGCTGGGATGTCATCACCGATGTTTATTTTAACCAATTTTATAAAGCAATTTTTATTGCTACTGCTTAGTAATATGCTTACAAACTTGATTACTGCCTTGGAAACTGATAATCGAGTGGGTGAGACACACTATGAACAAATCATTACCACATAATGTTTTAAGTGCTATAATAGAATTGTTAGTAATGTATTTAGGAGCACAGTTAGGAAGGGTGCCACCTTCCAGAGATTAAGGGAAGGCTTCAGAAAAAAAAAAAAATGGTATCAGGTATGCATGTTTAAGGATAAGGAGGGGCACCTAAGTGACAAGCATCTGACTCTTGGTTTCTGCTCAAGCCGTGATCTCAGGTTGTGAGATCAGCCCCCATCAGGCTCTGTACGAGGTATGGGGCCTACTTAAGATTCTCTTTCTGCCACCCCCACACCCCCCATCCTGTGCTCTCTCTCTCTCTCTTTTTCAAATAAATGAATAAATAAAATCCTAAAAAAATGGATAAGAAGGAGAGGGAAACAGGCAAAGGTAGAAATGTCCTAATAACTTCAAATGATTAGCTAATAGGATAATGTTCAGTGTAGATAAAAATCAGATAATTTACATTAAAGGAAAGATTACCCATTTATAGCCTAGTGTCTTTGTACTAGATGAGCTAGTCATCACAATTGGTGGACTAGCTTGTAATTTCTAGAGAAACAGCAAACTAAATTAGAATCTTTGGGAAGAAGGTCACAGATATATTTATTCTGAAATAATTATCCAGGAGATTCTGATGCTCATTGCTGACACAAAATATTACTAATTCAAAGCATTATTTTCTAACACAATGATATAAAACTTTTATTGCAAAGTTTCATGTTACAACTTTGCTTTGTCTGTGTGCCAAGACCTATTCCACTGGGCCTGTGAATGTGCAAATGTATCAACTGGTATTTAAAATATTTAAACACAAACTACAACAGTTCCCAGAGGTCTTTGTGAGAATAAGGCACCTTCCAAATCCTATATTTCTGAGACTCTGATTTCCTTTTTTTCAGCTACGTTGAGGCATAGTTGACATATAAAATTATACTGTATTTAAAGTGTACAGAGTGATGATTTGATATACCTATATATTGTGAAACGATTGATTCTCCCCATCAAGTTAAAACATCCTTCACTTCATGTATTTACTCTTTGTATATGAAAACATTTAATTTCCACTCTCTGAGCAAACTTCAGTCATATAAGTCATATAACACAGCATCATCAGTAATAACCACGTTAGACATTATTTCCTCAGGCCTTACTTATTTTATAACTGAAAGTTTATAGCCTGTCACCAATCTTTCCCTATTTCTCCCACTCCTCAGCCCCTGGAAACCACCATTCCACACTGTTTCTGTGAGTTTAGTTTGTTTGGATTTCACATATAAGTGAGATCATATAGTCTTTTTCTGCCTGGCTTATTTCCCTTAGCATAATGCCTTTCAGGCATATCCATGTTGCCACAAATGACAATATTTCCTTCTTTTTTTCTTTATGTATTCGTCCATGGATCACCACTTAGGTTGTTTTCCATATCTTGGCATGAGGAATAATGCTGCAATGAACATGACAGTACAGATATCTCTTTTGGGTAGTAATTCCATTTCCTTCAAATATATACCCACAAACAGAGTTGCTGGATCATAGGTAGTTCCGTTGTTAATTTTTGAGGAACCTCTATACTGTCTTTGATAGTGCCTGTACCAGTTTACATTCTCACCAACAGTGTATAATGGCTCCCTTTTCTTTACATCCTCACCAAGATTTGGTATCTCTTGTCTTTTTGTTGGTAGCCATTCTAACAAATGTGAAATGATCTCTCATTATGATTTTGATTTGCATTTTCCTAATGATTAATGATGTTGTGTACGTTTTCATATACCTATTGGCCATTTGTGTGTCTTCTTTGGAAAAATGTCTATTGAGGTCTTTGCCCATTTTTTAACTGTTTGTTTTTTTCTATTGAGTTGTATGATTTCTCACATATTTTCATATTAGCCTCTTACCAGATATGAGGTTTGCAAATATCTTCTCCAATTCTGTAGGCTACCATTTCATTTTGTTGATAATTTCCTTTTGTTGAATAGAAGCTTGTTCATTTGAAATAGTCTGAGATTCTAATTTCTTAATGTTTTTGCAAGCTAAAAAAAAATGGGAGTTCAGTTTTGGTAAACTGATTGGTTTTGTACTGAATTCTAAATCAATATGTTACAAAAAAAACACACAAACAAAAAACATGTTAAAATACATGCGTTGTGATAGTTCACGGCATTTTCTGTTTGGCTTGACTAACACATATGAAAGCAAAATACCAGGATCCTTTTCTTGTGGTCACAGTGTTGGACACCAATTTAAAAGGTGTCAAGAATGTTTGTAGAGATACTTAAGATTAGTGAGATTAGTGTGAAGAGAACTTACAGCTTGTTAAGTTTAACTCATTTTCCAGGTGCAAAAAGAGCTCAGAAAGCAAACCCCTTGCTCTAGTTGACCTGGCCAGCTCAAGGAAAAGTGTGAGTGGAACATAAACTTTATCTTTGACTAATCACACAGTCTTCTACCTATGAAATATTTAGCGAAAAATATTTCCTACCTATGAAATGTTTAACCCTAAATTTTTCCAAATAACACAATATTCATGAGTTTGCCATAGCAGAATTTCTGTGATGGACTATTCCACGTTTCAAAGAACCAATTGCCAGGAAAAAAACAAACAAACAAACAAACAAACAAAATCATAAGGTTTCATGAACAAAGCCCATGCTTGTATTGGTGGAATATGGTATGTATAGATTCTTAAAATTCTTACTCTCACTCTCTGATAGACATTTTAACTGGACTTACATTTAGGAAATATTAGTTACATTTACCAATGTGTCTGTAAGTGTGTTAGCAATTATTGGTAGAATAATCATGAAGTTAAAATTCTTTTTTTTTTAAACTTATTTATGTTGGTTATAGTCTCTATTATTAAGAAGTGGAGTAGGTAACAACTGTTTAGAGAAGATAAGTACTGGTCAGTTCCTTCTAAGACTGCCTTGGCCAAAGGAGTCCTGACCAAATATCTGACAGACATCCATTCCTGTTGCATAATAGAGTCACACAGAAAATCTTCAGTGAATAAAATGCGGATCAGCCTAGAATGGCTCATTTGATCTTGACAGCCAGAAAATGCCCACATCAAGGTACTTTCTGATGGTGTAATGACCTCTTTGCTCTATGTGTGTCCTAAATGTGGTTGTTAAAATGCCTTTACTGCAAGTGCTATTGTCAAACTGCATTCAATTTTAACTTTAAAATATCAGAGAAACTGTGTTTGTCAAGTTGCCCTCTAATAGCATATGATGAGCTCTGTAATGGCTGTCACTAGACAGACAGCAGATTTGTAGTTCTCCAGCATTTTGTAAGATTATCTGTTTTCCCCACATCCTAATGAAATGTGTTATCCAACATTCATCACTTTGGGATTTAGAAAATTCTTAGTTTATTTTCTAAATCAGTACTGAATAACCAGTGAATTTAATGGCCTTTCCCTATATGTATAAGATTTATGTATCTACGAACAAATTTACTTGAGTAAAGAAAAACACAAATTCACAGAGACAGAAACTTCTTATCTTAAAATTAATAGGGAATGGATTGGAACTCAGAGATGAGATCTACTTCTCAGATCCTGGTAAGTAGGAATAAAAACTAAATTAATGTAAACTCAGGCAGAGATTCTAATACAATGATATGAATGTAACCATCCTCTTTAAAAAATGCAGTCATGTTACAAAATATGTCTGCAACTGAAGAATGATCATAGAATCAGTTCAAACCAATGGGACAAAAAGAGAGTAAAGTATTAGTGTGTTATTACAGTCAGCATTCAATGACTGCAATGTTACCAAACGACTATTGACTTCATCAAACGGTTGTTTTAAAATTATGATTTGTGACAATGGGTCCAGGGTTCAGAATATGATGAAATATTAATAGATTAAAAAATACAATAACACAGGTTCTCCAGGTAGCAGACTCTGAGGTTGAAATTCATGTGCAGGAAGTGCTTTGGAAGTGTCTGAAGATCAACATTTTGGAAGAGAAGGTAAACAAGATTGGACAAAGGTAGTAGTTGAACAATGATGTAGTCTTAGTAATAGGCTTAGCTGTCCCTTTGGGTAGTTAGGAAACTGGGATGACCTTTTAGGACTGTATAAAGTCACAGCAAGGGTTATGATGTCATACCCCATCTCATCCTCAACCATAATTATCATTGCACATAGTCATCTCTGGAAGGGAAGCATGACATTAGGCTTGGCTATGTCAAGTTGAGGCAATTTCTGAAGAAGTCTAACAGCTGAGGACTGTCTATGACAGCATTTCATCTGCTCAAGAATGGAGAAGGAAATCCTTTGTTTTTATGGGGAGATTTGCCCTACACATCACAGTATCTTTCAGGTTGCAGTTTTTCTCCTAGTTCATTTCTTCATGTGATTATCAGAATCACTCTTTAAGGATTCTATTGGATGTGTCTCTCTCCTTAAGGGAAAGTTAAAACAGGAATCTTAGTGAGACAAAGTACAGCCCACATTGATGAAACTGTTCTTACAACCTCTGCCAACAGTAGAATATTCCAATACGATATGATAAAATAATTTCCAGAGGGATTAAAAATACTAAGTGTAAAAATATCATAATGGCATAAAAATAAATAGATATAAATATATAAGCCATTCAATCTGTTGAAATGTATTAATAGTATAACAGAAAAACATGAATAAATTCTTTGCCTAAACATTAAGATCTAAGATAAATCAAAGCACATCCAAATGGGAAGATAAGTTAATATTCTAATCATTTCCAACAATTATGACAAAGTATCTTAAAATCGGTACAAAACTCACCTTCTGGTACAAACATCTTAAATGTAAATGAATATACAAGTCTCAATATAAAAACATTAAAGACACTGTACTGTTTATCCATCTATTTCTTCTCAACTCCAAATCCCCCCTCTGTGCCTGCTCTGTGAAAATGGATCTGGGCCATTTCTAATATTTTTATTTTGCCATCTTCAATTAAAGCTTTGCCAGTAGAGCGTACTAGAGTGACATTGCAGGAAAAAACAAAACAAAATATTTTTCTTCCTGGTTCTGGTGTGTTTGCTTTTCAGGTACCACTGGTGCACATGTAATCAATCCCCAACACTCAGGTCCTGCAGCACTTGCAAGATTTCTAGTACCTAATACCTGTAGTCCACAGTGCCCAGAAAGACTCAGCAGCCAACAGCATTTTTCAGAACTCCTTAGGGCAGATTTGTAGCAGAGTGCCACTGGTGAGACATCTGCCAGAGAAAGCTCTCCTTGGTACCCTGAAGGATAGATTTCCATCAAGCCCCATTAGTAATGCACCATGGTGAATTTTTTGTCATGACCAGGCCTTCTCTAAGAAAGTCTGGATATCAGTCCTGTGTTGGGAATGGGATGGGATTAGGGAGAGTCTGCTCTATCTTAACCCAAGAGGAAATGGTTTTTTTGTATCTGCTATGCCTGTATTTAGAATTTCTACTTTGTATATTCTCATTATTCTAATCCCCTTGTTATAGTTAGTAATTCTTCATTAATTTTTCCTGATCATATTATTGCATTGTTTCTCTTTCCTGGTTGGACCTAGATTATACATAAAATAATAATAATAATAATAATAATAATAATAATAATAATAATAATGTTATCCTTCCTGGTTCTCAATAAATCTATGTTAAAACAATAGTGATAATTATGTTATATTTTGACAATGGAATTATAGTTCTTAAAAAATAATTAAGACCCTTTCTGTAGCTGGGTATAGTAAGGTGTGAACTATAATACAAAAAAATAAAAAAGTGTAAGTTCCTACAAGAATTTAAGAAAGCAATCAAAATTTTGAACCAAATTCTTACAAATTGATAAATAGGCAAGATGGCAAAAGAATAGTAAATGTCATTTCATCTGGTCCCTTGAATTTAGTTGGATAATTATCAAATCATTCTGGACATGCATGAATGCATCCTGAGATACAAGAAAATATATCTGGACCTCTACAAGTAGAAAAGTGACTGCTTATTGCAAGGTGGGTGAGGTGGAGACATAAATCTGCAGGGAGATATTGGAAAATATATGGAGTAGGGAAGGAACCTCCATAAGCTGGCTACCAGAAAGTGATATAGCCCCAGAGGGAACAATTGGAACTCTTATAAATTTTCTCCAGTAAGAGATGTCTCTATCTAAAAGGGGCTCAGGTGAAGAAGAGGGAGAATGCTGGAGTGGTGGGGTCAGCTTAATCTCAGGATCCCAGGAGTCACAGAAGGATTGGGGATGCCTGAGACTGTAGAGTGCCCAAATGATGGAGCAGGGAAACTGATTACTCCCAGCAAGCTCAGGAAGGGACTCTCAGTTCAGTTGCCGTAAATCACAGGTAGGCCAGTCAGGTGACCACTCTCCCCCTGAACACCCTGAAATGGGCTGGAACATGCTGGCTGTCTGCCATCCCTCAGGAGGACCAAAACAAGTGTGTTGATAATTAGGCAAAAGATTTCAAGGTAGCAGCCCCAGAAAGGACAGTGAAGAGACATTCAACCACCCCTTGAGAGCAGCGAAGTAGATAGGCACTCCAGCCCACAACAGCTCTCAGCCCTAGGGTACACAAAGGGCAGTGACATGGGTCCTTAAGACTCTTCCTGGGAAGATTGCTGTGGGCCTACAGCACAGAAGTCAGCAGAGTTTGGCACACACAAAGGTGAAGACTATTTGTCCCAGATAGTTTACTGAAGAGGGGCCACCACATTCCTTCTGTGACTGGAGATGGAGGTATGGCCATTTTTATTCTGATCTTCCAAAGAGTCAGGGAAAACCTTCAGGGAACAAAAGCCTTACAGAGGACCAGTTTATACTGAACCCAGCCCCCTGGCAAGGGGTGGTGCAACTCTGCCAGGCAGACACCTGAGAAGCAGCACAATAGTCACCTCCCCAAGAAGACAAACTGGAAGAACAGGTGCAAACTACTTATAGATCCCACAAGACTATAAATCTCCATCACCAGGGGAAAAAATTATATAAACCTCAAGGTTTTTTTCTCATTCATTTATCTTTCAGTCTAAAATTTTCCATTTCTTTTTTTTCCCCATTTCAACTAGTTTCTTGTTTTACAAATTCTATGTTTTAAGTCACTTTTTAACTTTTATTTTTACATCCACATTTTATGGATATGTTTCATTTTTGTCCTTTTTTCACTCTATTTAATTTTATATATACATAAGTTTTGCTTTCTTTGCAATTTTGGAACATCATGTCCTCTAACACCCAGACCAAAACTCACTCAGAAACAAGTGGATCACCTTACTTTGCCCACCTTGTGAGATTATATTCTTACCTCCACCTTTTTCTCATTTTTCTTTTTTGTTCTGTTTTAATTTGTTCTTGTTTGCTTTTCTGGTTTGGTTTCCAGCTACTTTGGATTTGTTTAATGTGTATTTTGTTCTGGTAGTGTTGATATTTTTGATTCTGTTCACTTGCTCACCCATTCTTCTCTGGGCAAAATGACTAGAAAGATTAATCCACAACAAAAGAAAAAAAAAGAGGTAATCTTCTCTGCCACAGATCTAATCAATATGGATATAAGCAAGATGCCAGAGGCGGAATTCAGGATAACAATAATAAACTTAATACTTGGAATTAAAAAAAGCATAAACAGTAGAGAATCTCTTAGTGCAGAAATGAAATCTAATCAGGCTGACCTTAAAAATGCTATAACAGAGATGCAGTTTAAATTGGATGCTGTTATAGCTAGGATGAATGAAGCAGAAGAGATAGAAAGTGATCTAGAAAGAAAGGCTGATGGGATGGAAGAAAGTTGAGGAAAAGAGAGAAAGACAACTAATATCCCATGAAGAAAGGCTTCGAGAAGTTAATGATGCCCTGAAGTGAACCAATGTCAGAATTATGGGGGGTACTGAGGGTGAATTGAGAGAGAGAGAGAGGGCCAGAAGGTATATTTTAGCAAATCTTGACTGAGAACTTCCCTAATCTGGGGAAGGAAACAATCATTCATGTCCAAGAGGTGGAGAGGACCTTTCCAAATTCAATAAAAATAAATCAATACCCCAACATACAATAGTGAAGCTTGCAAATTTTAGAGACAGATAGAATCCTGAGAGCAGCTCAAGACAAGGGGTTCCTTACCTACAGAGGGAAGGACATAAGACTAACATCAGACCTATCCACAGAAACCTCACAGACCAGAAAGGGCTGTCATGATATATTCAAGGTACCAAATGAAAAAAATGTGCAGCCCAGAATACTTTATCTAGCCAGACTGTCATTCAGAATGGAAGGAGAGATAAAGAGCTTCCAGGACAGAAACAGAAAGAATATGTGACCATCAAGCCAGCCCTGCAAGAAATATTAAGGGGGATCCTGTGAGCAAAGAGAGAACCCAAGAGTAACATAGACCAAAAAGAAACAGAGACAATCTAGAAAAATAGGGACTTTACAGGCAATACAAAGGTACTATAGTCATATCTTTCAATAGTTACTCTGAATGTATATAAGCTAAATGCTCTAATCAAAAGACACAAAGTATCATATTGGGTAAAAACCAAGACCCATCCATATTATGTCTACGAGAGACTAATTTTAGACCTAAAATTACCTCCAGACTGAAAGTGAGGGGGTGGACAACCATTTCTCATGCTAACAGACCTCAAAAGAAAGCTGGGGTAGCAATCCTCATTTCAGACAAATTAGATTTTCAACCAAAGTCTATAATAAAAGATGAGGAAGGATACTATATCATACCTAAAGGGTCTATCCAACAAGAACATCTAACAATTGTAAGTATTTTTGCCCCCAACATGGGAGCAGCAATAATATAAACCAATTAATAACCAAGTAAAGAAACACATTGATAATAAGATATTAATAGTAGAGGACTTCAACATGACACTCAAAGGAATGGACAGATCACCTAAGCAGATTAACACAGAAACAAGGGCTTTGAATGACACACTGGACCAGATGGACTTCACAGATACATTTACAAAACATTTCTTCCTAAGACAATAGAATACTCATTCTTCTCAAGTTCTCAAGGGACTTTCTCCAGAATAGATCACATATTGGGTTACAAACTAGGTCTCAACTGATACCAAAAGATTGAGATTATTCCCTGCATATTTTCAGACCACAATGCTTTGAAGCTTGAAGTTAATCACAAAAGGAAATTTGGAAGGAACTCAAACATTTGGAGGTTAAGGAGCATCCTACTAAAGAATGAATGGGTCAACTAGGAAATTAAAGAAGAATTTTAAAAATTCATGGAAAATAAGGAGAATGAAAACACATCTGTTCAAGACCTTTGCGATACAACAAAGGTGCTCCTAAGAGGGAAGCACATTGTAATACAAGTTTCTCTCAAAAAATTAGAAAAATCTCATATACACAAGC
This sequence comes from Mellivora capensis, assembly GCA_004024625.1. Classification (NCBI taxonomy): domain Eukaryota; kingdom Metazoa; phylum Chordata; class Mammalia; order Carnivora; family Mustelidae; genus Mellivora; species Mellivora capensis. The sequence goes on along the minus strand of PISX010000752.1, from coordinate 99,007 downwards.
TAAGCTTACACCTAAAGTACCTAGAGAAAGAACAGCAAATAAAGTTTTAACCAAGCAAGAGAAAAGAAATGATAAGCTTATATCAGAAATCAATGAAATAGAAACTAGAAGAACAGTAGAACAGATCAATGAAACTAGAAATTAGTTCTTTGAAAGAATTAATAAGACCATAAACCTCTGGCCATACTTGGCCAAAAGAAAAGAGAAAGGACTCAAATTAATAAAATCATGAAAGGGACAACATCATAACCAACACCAAGGAAATACAAACAATTTTAGAAACATTTTATGAGCAACTGTTCGTTGCTTGTTACGGCAACTGCTATGCCAACAAATGAGGCAATCTGGAAAAGATGGATGCATTCCTGAAAACTTATAAACGACCAAACCGAAGCAGGAAGAAATAGAAAATCTGAACAGATCCATAACCAGCAAGGAAATTGAAGCAGTACTCACAAACCTCCCCACCTCCCCCCCCCCCCAAATAAATGAGTCCAGGACCAGATGGCTTTCCAGGGGAATTCTACCAAACACTTAAAGAAGAAATAATGCCTATTCTACTGAAGCTGTTTCAAAAAATAGAAATGGAAGGATTATTTCCAAACTCATTCTATGAAGCCAGCATAACCTTTATCCCAAAACCAGAAAAAGACCCCATCAAAAAGAAGAATTACAGACCAATATCTCTGAGGAATATGAATGCCAAAATATTCACCAAGATAGTAGCCAATAGGATCCAAAAGTGCATTAAAAGAATTATTCACCACAACAAAGGGATGGGGGGACTTATTCCTGGGCTGCAAGTATGGTTTAACATTTGCAAATTATTCAATGTGATAGATCACATTAAAAAAAAGAAAAGACGAGCACCATATGATCCTCTCAATTGATGCAGAAAAGCCATTTGACAAAATACAGCACCATTTCTTGATTAAAACTCTTCAAAGTGTACAGACAGAGAGTACATACCTCAATATCGTAAAAACCATATATGAAAAGTCCAAAGCAAATATTATTAATGGGAAAAAACTGAGAGTGTTTCCCTTATGGTCAGGAAAAGGACAGGGATGTCCACTCTTCAGCACTCTTGTCCAACATAGTACAAGCTGTCCCTACCTCATCAACCAGACAACAAAATGAAATAAAAGGCATTCAAATTGGCACAGAAATCATACACTCACTCTTCACAGATGATATGTGGAAAACCTAAAAGACTCTGCCCCCAAATTCCTAGAAATCATACAGCAATTCAGCAACATGGCAACATTCAAAATCAAATGGACAGGAATCAATTGCATTTCTATACACTAACAATGTGACTGAAGAAAGAAATTAAGGAATTGATTTCATTTACAATTGCCCCCAAAACCATAAGATACCTAGAAATATACCTAACTAAAAAGGTAAAGTATCTATACTCTAGAAACTACAGAACACCCATGAAAGAAATTGAGGAAGACACAAAAAGATGGAAAAACTTTCCATGCTCATGGATTGGAAGAATAAACATTATTAAAATATCTATGCTACCCAGAGCAATGTACACATTCAATGCAATGCCTATCAAAATTCCATTGCCATTCTTCACAGAGCTGGAACAAACAATCCTAAAACTCGTATGGAACCAGAAAAGACCCCAAATAGCCAAGGGAGGTTGAAAAAGAAAACCAAAGTTGGGGGCATAACGATGCCTAACATCTAGTATATTAAAAAGCTGTGATCATCAAGACAGCATAGTACTGGCACAAAAATAGACACATAGTTCAACAGAACAGGAAAGAGAGCCCCAAAATGGACCCTCTACTCTATGGTCAAATAATCTTTGAAAAAGCAGGAAAGAATATCCAATAGAAAAAAGACAGTCTCTTCAATATATGGTGTTGGGAAAATTGGAAAGCCACATACAGAAGAATAAAACTGGACTATTCTCTTACACAATACACAAAGATAAACTCAAAATGGTTGAAAGACCTTAATATGAGACAGGAATCCATCAAAATCCTAGAAAACAACACAGGTAGTAAGTAACCTCTTTGTCATCAGCTACAGCAAGCTCTTGCAAGACACATCTCTAAAGGCAAGGGAAAGGAAAAAACAAAAGCAAGATACATCTCTAAAGGCAAGGGAAACTATCAAGATAAAAAGCATGGCAAAGGAAACACTCAATAAAACTAAATGGCAACCTACAGAATGGGAGAAGATATTTGCAAATGACATAACAGATAAAAGGCTGATATCCAAGATCTATAAAGATTTTATTGAACTCAACACTCCCCCAAAAAAACCCAAAAAACTAAAAACAAATAATCTAGTCAAGAAATGGGCAGAAGACATGAACAGATACTTCTCCAAAGACAACATACAAATGTCCAACAGACACATGAAAAATACTCCACATTACTTGTCATCAGGGAAATAGCAGCTGAGATATACTACCTTATGCCAGTTAGAATGGTTAAAATTAACAAGACAGGGGGCACCTGGATGGCTCAGTGGGTTAAAACATCTGCTCAGGTCATGATCTCAGGGTCCTGGCATCAAGCCCCACATCGGGCTCTCTGGTCAGCAGGGAGCCTACTTCCCCCCCACCGCCTGCCTGCCTCTCTGCCTACTTGTGATCTCTGTCTGTCAAATAAATAAATAAAATCTTTTAAAAAACTTAAAAAAAAAAAAACTAACAAGACAGGAAACAACAAATGTTGGTAAGGATGTGGAGAAAGAAGAACACCAACACTGTTGGTGGGAATGCAAGCTCATGCAGCCACTCTGGGAGACAGTATGGAGGTTCCTCAAGAAGTTGAAAATAGAGCTGCCCTACAACCCAGCAATTGGACTACTGGGTATTCACCCCAAAGATACAGATGTAGTGAAAAAACGGGGCTCATGTACCCCAATGTTAATTGCTACAATATCCACAGTAGCCAAACTGTGGAAGGAGCCAAGATGTCCTTTAACAGATGAATGGATAAAGAAGATGTGGTTCTTATATATGATGGAATATTACTCAGCCATCAGGAAGGATGAATATCTACCATTTACACTAACATGGATGAAACTCAAGGGTATCATGCTATGAGAAATAAGTCAATCAGAGAAAGACAATTGTGTGGTTTCACTCATATGTGGAATATCAGAAATGGTGCAGAGGACCATAGGGGAAGGGAGGAAAAATTAATAGGAGGTAATCAGAAAGGGAGACAAACCATGAAAGACTCTTGACTCTGAGAAACAAACTGAGGATTACAGAAGAGGAAGTGGGTGGTGAGATGTGTAAACTGGGTGATAGGCATTAAGGGGAGCACATGATGTGATGAGCACTGGGTGTAATACACAACTGATCAATCATTGAACACTACATCAGAAACTAATGATGTACTATATGTTAGCTAATTGAATTTAAATTAAAAAAACACAAAAAAATAAATTTTTAAAAATTTTTAAGCACTTTAATAATTGCTAGAATTTATTCAATGGGATAATAATAGATATGCACAATAATTTGTGTATAATATGGCATTAAGGCTTTTTGAAAATTAAATAAACTTAAAAAATGGGGAAGTGAGAACTGTCTACATTTCTGTCTGATAATTTCTCAAAAAAACAATTCATGGTTAGTCACATAATGAAATGAAAATGTTAGTGTCTGAGAGATGAATCTTGAACAATGAAGACTATGTCAACTGTTTTTTAGCAGTCTTATTGAATCAAAAATTCACATGCCATAAAATTCACACACTTAAAATGTAAATTAATGTTTTAAGAAATATTTGCAGGTATGTACAGCCATCATTACAGAAAAGTTTAAAACATTTCATCATCTCAAAAAGAAACCTCATGCCCTTATCTGGGTGTTTGCAGCAACATTGCTTTATTAACATATTAAAGCAAAAACAAAATAAAACAAAACAAACAAAAATAAAAATCACCCAAAACTCCAAACTAGTCATACTTGGTTTCTACAGTTTATCATTTTCAAGCATCAACTTGAAAAAAGAAAACAAACAAACAAAAAAAGCTAAATTGTAAATGAACAGAATTAATGTTTCTTTAAAGAATTTAAATTATATTTTAAATGTAATAAATTTTAGAGTCTTTAGACTTTTAGTGTCAGGACTGACAAAACCTTCTCAAACATTTAAACAACCAATTTCAATGTAATCAGCTAAATTTATCCATCTTGTAAATGCAAATTCAATTCTCTTATATGTGATAATATAGTAATTTTACAAGTTGTCATATCTTTCAACTTAAAATCACAAATCCAAAACAATTACTCAATTTAGTTTAAAATGCAATCAGAGCTAATCTTAAATTTTGTTAACTGTTACAAAAATGTTAAGAACAAATATTCATAGACAGTATCTAAATTCACACAAATCTGTGAGACCATGGGTATGATTTAGTCTCCTTACATCTAGATTTAATTTGAAACTTTCCTAGATTTTTAGACCATACAAAGGGAACACTGTTCTTTTATCAAAATGCTAGGTTACCAAAGCATATACAGTTGAAATATTAACTCTGCCAGAAACACTTAGGGGCCAGAGTCCAGATTCAAATGCAGTAATGAAGTAATTTTAGGCAATGTGTGTGTGTGTGTGTGTGTGTGTATCCATGTTTATGTGAGATTTTTGGAAATTGTACTTTATATACATTCTCCTGTGTCCTTAGGACTTATGACCATTAAGACATTTTTATTGCTGTAACTGCTCCTTTCCTTTATTGTTCCCCCTACACTCCCTAGTAAGGGCCTAGGTGGCTGATACATGTGGATGACTTTCTTCTTTTGATAACAATTTCTGTGAAATTATATAAGGCTTTCACAGTTTACCACTCATGAGCGGTATTCTTCACTATGGTTAGTGCCTGGTTATCAGCAATAGCAGAAATCTCCACCTCTAAAAAGTACCTATCTGGAAGTTGCACAGAGCATAAGTGAACAAAGGACATCTTTTCACTGTCAGAAGCAAAAGGGAAATAATTAAGCAATCTCTTACCAAAAAGTAAAGTGATTTTAAGAAATAAAACACTATTGTTAATGAAATAACAATAAGCTTAATTTCAATGCTATAAAAATAAACATATATTCTAACATATTCATTTTATGGATCATATTTGTGATGCTAAAAAAATGCTTCCTACAAATCAAGCAAGTAGTAATAAATCTACCAAAAAAAAAAAAGGTGCCATGAATGTATAGTATCCTAAAGTAATAGATAAAGTAATAGATAGTTATAAAGTAATAGATAGTAAGGTATTTTTAAATTTAATATTGAGAAGTTTCAACAAAGTGAGTCAAACAGGGCACCTGGGTGGTTCAGTGTGTTAAGCCTCTGCCTTCAGCTCAGGTCATGATCTCAGGGTCCTGGGATTGAGTCCTACATCAGGCTCTCTGCTCAGCAGGGAGCCTGCTTCCATCCAACCCCAGACCACCTGCCTCTCTGCGTACTTGTGATCTCTCTCTGTCAAATAAATAAATAAAATCTTAAAAAAAAAAAAAGGAGTCAAACGAAAACAAAACACAAGCACTGGGTATGTATTCTTCCTCCAGATATTAACATGTTTTATATTTATTAATTATAGGAGAGTTTATAAATGAAATATATTGATGGAAAAATTAAAATAATTTATGGAAATAAATTTCAAGGTCAACAGGAGATAGAATTTTCTGATCCTATGGATGGCTAACCAAAAATTAAATAGATTTTTTTTAGTTTTTTGATTTCTTTAGCATTGTCAGAATTATGCTCTAGGATGTATGTATTATGTATGATCTCAGTTCTAATCTGCTTTTCCAGCTGTACATCTCTAAATGTAAGGAGAAAAACATTCAAGTATTTCTGTTATTGCTGGGTTTTCTTCCAAAGATATATTATTGAGGGAGAATAAAAAAAGGTGAAAAATCAAACATCAATTAGTGTTATTAGTGGGTTGATGAGTGTTTTCAAATATTAGGGTAAATTAAAACATATTTAATAACCTCTACATATATTTTCAGTTTATGCTCTATTGGATCCTACACCATAAAGTCTGTAAAATAAAATGTAGTGATTACTAATTTTCATGAGTTTTTTGAATAGTTCTGATAGAGCATAGTTCTTTTTGTTCATAAAAGATGAAATTTTCTTTGCTTTTTTACCCACATATAAAACTCTAATTCTTTAAGACTGGCTATTATTTTCATTCTGCTTGGAACAGTTGCTATTTTTAAACAATTTGTGATTATCTAGACAATCTTAGTCTCCAGACAATCCAATAAATAATAACCTTATTTTTTTCTTGCATTCACATTACGTTATCTCAGTCTTTAAAGTTCAAATACATTTAGGCCATAGTACAAATGGATCACTGCACACTGAAGACTCTAATTAAATATCTAAACCTGAATTTCTATGTCAGATTATAAAAATCAATTAAGTTGTATTTACCTTAGGCATATTTATGTATATTTTTATATAAAATCTTGGGAAAGAAAACAAATTTTTTATATTTATTATAGAATGATCAGTAGCTGACTCATGAAATAAATCAAATGTAACAGAACACGAAGACAGGACATACCATTGAGAATATATCTTTGCTTTTATTATCCACATTTACTCTTAAAAATCACACAGAAGCCCTGAATTTCCTAATATACCTAATGAAAAAGACCCAGATCAAAGAAATCATTCTGATTCTTGTATTCATTCATATAATACTGGGAATTTAGTTGTTTGCTGAATATTTAATTAGTACATGCTAAATAAATGACATTGTGATAGATTAAGGCCAAACAATGAACATTTACATTCTCCACATTCATTATTTGCTTTCAAATTTCATACAACAATCATGGAATTTCTTAATATGTATTTTAATTAACTAAGAAGGAAGTAACACATTTTAAAGGATCAAATAACTAAAGCATGTATGTGGACCTTGTACAGGTCATTGTATTCTGTGAGGCTTAGTAAATTTGTCTTAATATAGGAATATTTTTTCAAATTTATATGATATTCAAAAAGATGCCATAGATAAAAGTACTTATGAAATGTAAACTAAAACAGAAATGATGACTAATTTTGAGTTCTGTGCTAGACACCACAGTCTGCTAATATTCCAATATTGATTTTCTGCTTTTTCATTGTATTAGGACTTTACTGTGAGTATTCCCTAGTCAAAAGATTATGATTTTCTCCAACACCTATTCATGATTCTCAGTAAACTAGGAATAGAAGATTTCATCAATTTGATAAAGAATATGTGTATAAAACTGAAGCTAACAATACACTAAACAGTGAGAAAACTGAAGCTTTCCCATTAAGATCAGGAACAAATGTCCCCTCTCATCACTCCTTTTCAACTACATACTGGAAATCTTAACTAATACAGTAAGACAAGAAAAGAACTTTTAAAACATATAGGTTAATAAGGACAAAATAAACTCTTTGTCCACATATCACATAATCATATATGTATAAAATCTGAAATAATCACCCCAAATCTCCCAGAACTAGTAAGTGAGTATAGAAAAAAATGTAGGATACATGGTTAATGTATAAAAGTCAACCACTTTCCTATTTACCAGCAATGAACAAGTGGCATTTGAGATTAAAACACAGTATCATATACATTGGCACCACTCAAAATTGAAATATTGAGGTATAAATCTAATAAAAATATATACAAGATCTATACAAAGAAAATGACAAAACTCCCATTAGTGAAATGAAAGAACTAAATAAATGAGGAGGTAGTCCATATTCATGGATAGAAAGACTCAATATTTTCAAAATTTCAGTTCTTCTGAAACTGATATATATATTAAATGCAGTCTCAATCAAAATCCCAACATGTTATTTTGTAGATATTAAAATTTGATTCTGAAGTTTATATAGAGAAGCAAAGACCCAGAATAGCCAATGTATATTGAAGGAGATGTAGAAAGTTGGAGGACTGCCAACTTCAAGACTTAATATAAAGCTACATCAAGTCTATGTGGTATTGGTGAAAGAATAGATCAGTGAAATAAAACAGAGAGCCCAGAAAGAGACCCAGGTGAATTTAGCCAACTGATCTCTAACAAAGGAACAAAAGCTATACAATGGAGAAAGTACAGTTTCTTCAACAAATAGTGTTGGAAAATGCAAGAAAATAAATCTAGATACAGATCTTTCAGCCATCACAAAAATTAACTTAAAATGAACCATAGACATAAATATAAGACAAAAACTTTTTCTTTGAAGTGTTAGAAAATAACATTTTTATCTTTCTGATAAACTTTTAGATGATAATATAGGAGGTAGTTTAGGTGATCTTAGGTATGGTGATGACTTTTTTAGATACAACATCATGATCCATGAAAAAAAAAATGAGGGGGTATCTGGGTGGCTCAGTGGGTTAAGCCTCTACCTTCAGCTCAGGTCATGATCTCAGGGTCCTGGGATTGAGCCCTGTGTGGGGCTCTCTGCTCAGTGGGGAGCCTGCTTCCCCCTCTCTTTCTGCCTGCCTCTCTGCCTACTTGTGATCTCTCTCTCTGTCAAATAAATAAATAAAATCTTAAAAAAATATAAAACAAAATAAATAAAGCTAAATAATTGATAAAGTAAACTTTATTTAAAATTAAAAACCTTTGTCCTGCAAAGGCAATGTCAAGAAAATGAGAAAAACTAGTCACAGACTAGGAGAAAATATTTGAAAACTTACCTGGCCAAGTTTCTAATTCAAAAGAACAAAGAAATCTCTTAAAATACAGCAATAGGAAAAGAAGCAACTGGATTAAAAAATGGGCCAAAGACCTTAGCAGACACCTTACCAAAAAAGATGTACAAATGATAAAAAAAATAGAAAAAATGCTTCACATTATGTGTTATCAGGAAATGCAAATTAAAAGGAAAAAAATGAGATATTAGCACATACATATTACAATATGGAAAATTCAAATCACTGGCAATACCAAATGCTGGTGAGGGTGTGAAGCAGTAGGAACCTTCATTCATTGCTCGTGGGAATGAAAGAAGTTGCAGTCACTTTGGACACTATTTGGCAGTTTCTTACAAAACGCGTGCTTGCTTCGGCAGCACGTATACAAAACCAAAAACGCTCTTGCTGTATAATATAGCAATCATGCTCCTTGGTATTTACTCAGAGTTGAAAAGTTACGTCTATACAAAAACCCATATATGGATGTTTACAGAAGCTTTATTCATAATTTCAAAAATATGGAAGCAACCAAGAATCTTTTAGTAAGTAATGGATGAGTAAACTATGATATATACAGACAATGGATATTACTGAGGGCTAAAAAGAAATGAATTATCAAGCCATAAATGGACATGGGGGAAACTTAAATGCATATTACAAAGTAAAAGAAGGAAGAAAATGATATTAAAGCTTCCAGATAAGAAAGGAAGAAGTAGAACTACCTATATTTGCAGATGACATACTCTTATAGATTTCAAATCATAAAGAATCCACTAAATATCTGTTAGAATTAATAAATAAGTTAATTAAAATTGAAGGATGCATTATTAATTTACAAAACTCAATTGTACTTCTATACACTAGCAATGAACAGACCAAAAATGAAATTAACTAAACAATTCCATTTTCAGTATCATCAATAAGAATAAAATACCAAGGATTAAGTTTAACAAAAGAAGTATAAAACCTATACTCTGAGAACTACAAACTATTATTGAAAGAAATTAAACATGACCTAATTAAATGGAAAATATCCCATGTTAATTGCTCAGAAGGCTTAATGCTGTTAAGATGGCAATACTTTCCAAATTGATCTATAAACTCAACATAATCTCTATGAAAATATCAGCTGACTTCTTTTCAGAACTTGACAAGTAGATCCTAATATTCATATGAATATCCAAGGGACCCAAATGACTAAAACAACTTCAGAAAAGAACAAAGTTGAAGGACTCATACTTCCTGATTTCAAAATTTAATGTGATGATACAAAAATAAGACAATGTGCTAGTGGTATAAGGACAGACATGTAGATCATTGGAATAGAATTGAGAATACAGAAATAAACTCTGACATTTACAGTTAATTAATTTTGCCCCAGAGGCTAAGACAATTCAATTCAACACATGAATACATGATAATAATTAAAGAAACAACATGTTTCCAGTAATTTTATTTTTATCATTTAATTAAATCACTAATTTACATGAGAAGATACAGTCATGAAGCCAAGTTTTCAAGGTTTTGGCTACTAATTCTTCAAACATTTGTTCCTGCCCCAATCGCTTTCTTCTCTCCTGGTCTCCAATAACACACTTATTTTAGACCATTTGATACTGTCCCCTAAGTCCTTGAGGTTCTGTTTTTTTCATATATCAACTTTTATTTATTTATTTTATTTTTTTAAATATTTTTATCTATTGTCCGAGACAGAACACAGGCAGGGGTAGCTGCAGGCAGAGGGAGAAGCAGGCTCCCTGCTGAGCAAGAAGCCTGATGTGGGACTTGATCCCAGGACTCTGGGATCATGACCTGACCCAAAGGCAGATGCTTCACTGGCTGAGACACCCAGGCACCCCGTTAATATTAATGTTTAAAATCTGTCCTTAGTTTTGATAAAATGTTATTCATTATTTTCAAATCCCCATTTCTTTCTTTTCCTCTCATTTTTTGTATTGAGCCCATTCAGTTTTTTTTTTTTAATTTTAACTATTGTATTATTTCAGTTCCAAAAAAATCCAAGTATGTTTAACTTTATCTTATGTGACAAAATATAACAGTTGCTTTAAGGAACTTATTAGATCACTCCAATAACTGAGCCATCTTATGTTTGGCCTATGTTGATTGTCATTTCTTCAAGCCTTGATCTAATTTTTCTGGTTCCTTGTAAGTTTAATATTTTGGGATTTAATTCTAGATATTTTGAACATTTTGAATATTATTTTGTGTACATTCTGTGTCCTGCTACAATAACCTGGAAAATGTCCATTGTTTTTGCTTCTTCTTTTTAGTCTATGAATCCAGTTAGATTTTTTTTTTAATTTTTAAAGAATTTATTTATTTATTTGATAGACAGAGATCACAAGTGGGCAGAGAGGCAGGTAGAGACAGAAAGAGGGGAAAGCAGTTTCCCCGCTGAGCAGCAAGCCCAATGCGGGGCTTGATCCCAAGACCCCGGGATCATGACCTGAGCCAAAGGCAGAGGCTTTAACCCACTGAGCCACCCAGGTGCCCCTCCAGTTAGATTTTGACCTCAAGTTCCATCTATAGCAGATGGTTCCGACCTCAGTTCTGTTTTCAGAGCCTTTGCTCTGCTGCTTTGGATATCTCACATGCATGTGTTATTCAGGGGTTAATTGTGACCCTGGCCATTGTTTAAATCTTATTTAGTTCTCAGAGCATTTGCTATTTTTTTTAAGATTTATTTTTTCATTTATTTCAGAGGGGTGGGTAGGTCCCTGGTCCTGGATCCCAAGACCCTGAGATCATGACCAGAGCCGAAACAAAGTGTCAGTCACCCAGGTGCCCTGATCCTTTGCTATTTTGATTTGGGTTTGTCTCATATGTGTGCCACTCAGGGACAAGTCTGACACTTGGGTAGTGATCAAATTTTAGTTCGATTCTCCAGGTTCTCACCATGTTGCTTTGGGGTCTGTCTGTTGCACTGCTCAGGGATGATCTTGAGACTTATGCAGGCTTAGATCCAGAATTAGGGAAGTCTCTTCTCCAGCTGCCCCCTCTTTAGGATCTCTACTTTTCACTCTTTAGCCAACAAGAGGCCCTTTTCCTTACCGGGAGATACAGACCAGAAATGTGGTGTTTTAGCCCTTTGCATTGCTGCTCGCCCAAGCACCAATGTGATCGGATTCCGCTCTTACAACAAAGTTATGAAAGCTGAAATGAGAAATATATATACCTGGAAATTCACACCTTTCATAATCTGCCCAATTTTTCTGAAACTTTTCAGAGTCCTCAGTTAATTGCTGGAGTTTTAGTTTTATTCAGCAGGAGATAGAGGCTATAATACAGCAGTCTTTTCTAGCTATAGCAAGACCAGAACCTGGCCACCTTTCTTTAAACCCAGTTAGATTGCCATGTATACCACCAAAAGTTTGGCTATTGAGAGAATCCCTCCCCCTTCTCACCTCTTTCTTTCATGACCATAGCTGAATGGGGTTATTAGAACAGCCACATTTTACTTGCTTTTCTAATATGACTATTCACCCATTCTCATTGATGAACCAAGCCTGGGCTTTCTCTTCCTTTGTTCATTGATAATAAAGTGCTTCAGTGCCCTCCCCTAGCTCTGAAACTACATTTTATTTTTCTTTCATTTTCTATAGTACATATGTCTTACCAAAGTCAGCAAATTACTTGACACTTTAACCAAGTGAGTGTATTTCGTCCAATTATATTTAAAGGTCTGCCACATCAGTGAAATTTTTAGTAATCTGAGCTATGCCTATAAATTGTCTCTGAAGTAAGGGGCAAATGATTACATTTTATACCTTCCAAAGCAAAAAGGATGTGGTAGGCAGAAAATGGATCCCCAGAGATGTCCATGTTCTAATCCCAGGAATTGGTGAATATGTTGCTATGTGTTGCAAAAAGGGTTTTACAGAAGTCATTAAGGATTTTGAGATGGGAAGAAAATCTTGGATTATCCTGGTGGGTCCAGTTTTAACTCATGATTACAGAATACTTTTCCCCGCTCTAGAGATAATGTCATGAGGATACAGGGTTGGAAAGACGCAAGAGGGCTGGCTTGGAAGTTGGAGGGAAAAGGCCATGGACCAAGGAATGTGAGCAGCCTCTATAAACTGAAAAAGGCAAGAACATGTACACTTCCCTAATCATCAAGAAAGCATTGTTGTCCAGTCAAGCCCTTGATTTTGGGTCTGTAAAACTTCTTGTAAGATAGTCTTATCTGATGATTGGTGATCCATTTCCCAGCTTCAAAATGCCATGTTAGGGGGGCACCTGGATGGCTCAGTCATTGGGTGTCTGCCTTTGGCTCAGGTCATGGTCCCACGGTCCTGGGATCGAGGCTCACATCAGGCTCATTGCTCAGCGGGAAGTCTGCTTCTCCCTCTCTCATTCCCCCTGCTTGTTTGCCCTCTCTCACTGTCTCTCTCTCTCTTTCTCTCTCTCTCACTCTCTTTGTCAAAGGGATAAATAAAATCTTCAAAAAAATTAAAAACAAAACAAAATACCATCTTAGGGACTTCTTTCTTGAACCACTCAGGGAACCAATTATTGCTGGTAGGGTTTCCTGAAGGAGCAAATCTTACGTGAAGATTAGGACGCAAGAAATTTATTTTAGGGACACCTGGGTGGCTCAGTCATTAAAACATCTGCCTTTGGCTCAGGTTGTGATCCTAGGGTCCTGGAATCGAGCCCCGCATTGGACTCCCTGCTCAGCCGGAAGTCTGCTTCTCCCTCTCCCACTCCCCCTGTTTGTGTTCCTTCTCTCTCTGTGTCTCACTCTGTCAAAAAAAAAAAAAAAAATCTTAAAAAAATTTCTTATAGAGTGATTCTGGGATTAATGCCTGTGGGGAAAGGAAGAAAGCAGGATTGGAAGGAGAAACTGAGGTCAGATGTAGTCTTAAAAAAGGCCTCAGATGATCCTTCAGGGGCCTCAGAAACTGAACCAGCTCTTCAAAGTTCTTCTGAGCGCGGGTGAGGAGGCAGGCTGCCCTCATGTAAAAGGTGGGATCCTTAATCTGATGGCTCTCTTCAATCTAAGGCAATTTCAAAAGAATGTTGGCAGCTGAGAGTTCTTAGCTAGCAGCATTCTCTGTAGCTAAGGGAAAAATTATTTTTGTCCCCAAAGGCTATTTGGGTCTTGTAATAAATCCTCCACTAAGTGGATATTGTGATTTGCACTTATGTATGGGAAAAAAAATGCTTTGTACCTTGGAACATGCAATTCCAGAGTACAGCAGCATTGTAATTAACTCATTAATTATTCTTAGTCCAGGAGCATGTCTATAGCCTGAGGCTATTTAGTCTAAAATTAAAAAAAAAAATAGAAAATTAGAAGTGTAGGTAAAACTGTGTAAAATGAAGTGCTCCTGAGTTCTTCAGAAGTTTGTCTATATTGTTAAGTTTAAAGAAAACATTCTCCCATCTAAAATATGTATTCATTCATGTAACTGAAGAGAAATGGTATAAAGCAACTGGATACCAAATGCTATTATATTTTATCCCCATATGCATTTTATTTTATTTTTTTAAAGATTTTATTTATTTATTTGACAGACAGAGATTACAAGTAGACAGAGAGGCAGGCAGAGAGAGGAACGGAAGCAGGCTCCCCGCTGATGTGGGGCTCGATCCCAGGGCCTTGTAATCAAGACTTGAGCCAAAGGCAGACGCTTTACCAATGGAGCCACCCAGGCATCCCTGATCTGACTTTCCTTACAACAGAGTTTCACTCAAGGCATCAAGGCAGTGTTCTCGTGGTAGGAGGTATGACTTCATGTTTGCAGAATTATACAAGAATATTCGGCATCACTGGTTAGCCACTGACTCTTCAGGAATCAAGTCTCAGACTATCTGCTGAGTATGTAAGATTTACTCAATTTTATTTAGTTATTTAGCTATTTATTTTTTGAGAAAGAGTGAGGAAAGCATCTAAAAGATTTCTGTCAATCAATATATCTTGAATATTTCCAATTTTCTCCATTGAGAACACATTTCTAACATCCATTATGAGAATGCTAAGCCTCAATATTTATCAATGAAATCCCATTTTTTAATTCATAGTCTTAATTAAGAAACCTATTATATTTCCTGACATTTAGAAACCAGATGTTTCTATCTCAGCCAGCCCCTGCACGGTGCCAGGCCTGTGGTATGTATCTTTGATAGGGACAATCCATCATATCAAAGGTGTCATTGAAGTCAACTAAGTATTACATTTCATACTCTCTTAGGTGAAACACTAAATTATGAACATGTAAATTATAAACACATCTTCTCCAGTAATGCTTCAGTATTATTTTTTTAAAATTTTTTCCATGATGAAATATTTTCAAAACTTATAACATTAGTAATAATTTCTTAGTGAGATATCATATTTGGATTACATTTTTATTTTTCCTCCTCCACTGACTTCCCATATATCTTTTGCAGCTGGTCAGTCCAAACAGGCTACAGTTGTATACTATATTTTGCCACTGGGTTCTTCATTGTTTTTTTTTTTTTTTTTAATTTCTTTGTTTTCAATTTTTAATAGGCTTTTTCCCTCAGGTTATTGAAGAATATGATTTATTGAAGAATATGATCCTATTTTTCTGTGGATTTTTTTTTTCTTTCTAATTTGTCCGATTCTTCCTTTCAGTACTGTTTAGCTAATTGCTTTATCCTGGTTATTCCTCTAATCTGAAAGTCATAGGGAAGATGTCCATATAACCAATCAGATTCAACTACATGATCACAATCCAAATATCTCTATTTGAGGGAGACTCATTGCTAAATGTGAAGCAGTTGTTTACATCACATGCCCTCCTTAAGCACTGGGTATTATATAAGATTGATGGATCACTGAATTTTACCTCTAAAACTAAATATAAGTTATGTGTTAATTAATTGAATTAATTTTTTTAAAAACTAAAAAAAAGTGAGGCCATCATTAGATGTTCTCAATTCCTGACTCAACCACCTTCTAACGTGTTAAATTGTACTAAAAGAAGGAGCTACTTTACTAAATTCGATACTTTGGAGTCCTAAAAACCCTGTAATCTTCCCTGCCTACCCCCTCACCCATAACTTGCTGTAACACTGAGGGGAGCATGTTCTCTTTGATCCCATTGGCAAGAGTTTGCCAGTTGCAATGGCCCCTTGATCAAAAGCCTGTGGCTGGGTTGTATATTGAGTTATAAAGACCACCTGACAGATTGAAATTGATGGGGTTCAGGACACACCACCCCCAAATATGGCGCCTTGGCATAGTGAATGTTTTAAGCTGAAGGAGTTTGAGAAAATAGTAGAAAGTTCCTCCCTTCCTTCCCTGACGGAGGAAACAAAACCTTCAAATGAGAGATGCATCCTTATCTCTAAAGTTAAAGTGATGCCAGAAAGAATCTAAAGAGGCCTTGTTAAGTTTCCCCCGTTTACTCCTCTTAACTTCGTATTCCTTAACTTGTCATATTTCTGCACAATTGTCTGCTCTTCATCAAACCTAGCATAGAAACACTCAAATCTGTTTTGTTGGGTCTTCCTTTCCTTATGAAGGCTCTGTGATATGCAAAACTTATATCAAATAAACTTGCATGCATTTCCCCTATTAATCAATCTTTGTCAGTTCAATTTTCAGACCCAGCAAGAGACCCTAAAAGTGTTGAGGAAAACTTTTTCCTCTCCACAGAGCCATCTAGTGAAGAAAGGGTTTGTAGTGGCTAAGAACAGTACATGTTAGCACATGAAAAGGACCTCTTAGGAACCTCTGATGTGTTTGAGGGAATAAGAGTCTGAGCCTGTAACTTTAATTCCTAGGGCAAAGTGTGAGATGTGGAGATGCTAATGTTTCTAGACTAATGTTACCATCACTTTCTTTTTGTTATATACAATGAAAGTTTATTGGCATTCAGGCAATATACAAATAAAGCACATGTGTCCCAATATTTAAAAAGCAACGAAGATAAAAAGCTAAAATAGGCACCATAACAAAATGAGTCAGAGAAATAATGGGAGAGAAAAAGGTAAAAATAATGTTAATGGTGTCATTAATATATTAACAACCTTAATATCTAGTTTAATAAATACATTAAGATAGATGAAATGAGAGCCATACTGCTATATTTTTGTTTAGTTAGTTAGTTTGCTTGTTTGTTTGTTTTCCTGCAATGGGAAACCAGCTGTATTTTGTTTCCATATTTCAAACTTATCCTTCTACATCATGGTCTGTGATCCTTGGAAAACAACTAGGCAAAGCCCATTTCCTGATTCCTTCTCCAGCCTGCCTCATGCTAAATTCTATGTGTAGGGCAGTAGGGGGATAAAATTAGAGGTAGGACAAAGGGAGATGGATGGATTTCTTTTGTGTTGTTGTTTCTGTAACCCCATCAGCAGCATTTTACCCACCCCCACTTGGCATGTCACCCCCATGTGACTGTTGGCTCCAGTCTCCAGCATTGTCTAGCATCTGAAAACCAGCTTGCTCTATCCCTAAGCAGTAGAGGCAAGAGACAGATTGTATCCCCTGCTCAGATGTCTGAGCTCCAACTGTTAAGGCTGTGCCTCTAATATAAAAGCTCTTATATTCGGGGAACCCTAAATTCTTTTGTTTTTCTGGGCTTAGGGTTCATAGTTACTATCTGTGTTATTATTTCAGAATTATCTCCATATTCCCTTTGTAACGAATTTATATATAAAAAATGTAACCAATTATATATATTAAATATCCTCTATTGAAATATTTCCAGTATTTTTCCTTTCTTAACCTTATATATGTATATAATTATGTATATATTTAAATATATTTTAACATTCGACTATTCACTGGATATTTGTGTGCAAACTAATTATTTTTAATAACATGGTCTGAGATGTCATTATAACTCAATAAAAATACAGGCAAAAGAATTACTATATCTCTGCCAGCAAAAATAAATGGAGAGGGTATGTGTTGTGGTAAACATTGTGTATTGTGTAAGACTGATGGATCACAGACCTGAACCCTTGAAACAAATAATACATTATATGTTAATAATTAAAAAGAGTATATTGCTAAATACACTGATATAATCATTACTCCAAATAGGTAAAATAGAACCATGATAAATATTTAAATCAAGCAATCTTCCAATCAAATACGGTATTTTTTCATACATTAATTGAATATAATTCAAGGGCTTTTTTAATTGAGTTATATGCAAGGTACAAGGAGGAATGATATTTGAAAACAGCCTATGTGCAACACAAAGACCTTTTTAGTAGCAATAACTGTTGATAAATATGTTAACAAATGTATTAAAACATGAAATGGTCTGATAGCGTCTTAGTTTTAGTCAAATATTAATTATCTAGTTAAGAGGATTTTAGAGAGGGATACATTAAAAACAAAACAGAACAACAAAACCCAGAAGTTGTGAGTGGGAACAAGGAGTCAAGAAATATAAAACAACAAATATTTGTAGTGAGTAAGATTAAACTGAGTCAGATAATCAGAGATCTTATGGTGAAGAAAATTTTTAAATAATTTTTAATCTTTTTCTTCAAAATAGCCTCAATAGTAGAGTAGAGTGAATGGCCACCTTAATAGTCATGGAGAATTACAAAACTATGGCCAGCTGGAAGTGTGAAATAAGCAATATATTATGCTCTCATTGAAAATTGAAAATCCATATATGTTCCCTAAAATAACACACATACACATATATATAATTGCGAAAAAATATATACATACTAAACGTGTGTATATATTTAGTATCTAATTAATGAGTACTTCTGGAAATTGTTCTTATTTATCCTAACACTTAGGATAAGTGATAGGATAAACTAATCTACATAAAAAGAGCACCATGCGTTTCCTGTCCTACAACTATAGGGGTACCTGTGCTGGAGAAGACAATGGAGAAAGAGAAGAAAGTATTCCAATAAACGAGGATATTTCAAATATATCTATGTTAAATTCTACTTAAATTTTACTTTATATGATCAGACAACAAACAATATTCAAAGAGAGTAACTGAGTTTTTAGGCCTAAGGAAAATTCTCCAAGGTGTGTAATACAAATTTCAGTAACCATCCAGTTTGAGAAGACTAAATATATTTAAATTTAAGTATTTATACACACACACACACACACACACACACATACACACACAAATTCTACCTACTATACAGTAAGAAATATTCTTTGTACTGGTATATATTATAGTTATAGATTAACATGTATATTTCCACACATGAATCTCTAAGCCCATATTCATTGGTTTGTCCATTTTACACATTGGGATAAAATTCATTGGGTAAGAATTTGTATGTCGGTGAGAGAAATCTGAACTAAACTTTTCAGGTTCAAACACCTGTGTTTTTTGCCCAGTTATTCCTTCAAATCAACAACTACTTTCCTCTGTTTTGTTTTGTCTTTTCTTCTTCACAGTCTTTTTTTTTCTCTTTTTCAAATTTTTATTTAAATTCTAGTTAACATAAAGTGTAATATTAGTTTCAGGAGTAGAATTTAGTGATTCATCACTTAATATAACACCCAGTGCTCATCACAAGTACTGTCCTTAATGCCCATCACCCTTTTAGCCCATTCTCCCATCCACCTCCCCTCCAGCAACTCCTAGTTTGTTCTCTATAGTTAAGAGTCTCTTATGGTTTACTTCTCTCTCTCTCTTTTTTTTTTTTTTTTTACCTTTTCCCATGTTCATATATTTTGTTTCTTAAATTTCATGTATAAGTGAAATCATATGGTATTTGTCTTTGACGACTTATTGCAGTTAGCATAATACACTCCAGCTCCATCCACATCATTGCAAATGGCAAGATTCCATTCCTTTTGATGGCTAAGTAATATTCCATTCTTTATCCATTCATTGGTCAATGTATATTTAGGCTCTTTCCATAATTTGACTATTGTAGATAATGTTGCCATAAACAGTAGGGTATGTGTATCTTTTTAAATCAGTATTTTTCTATCTATCTTGGATAAATACTTAGTAGTGCAATTTCTGGATCCTAGGGTAGTTCTATTTTTAACTTTTGAGGAACCTCCATATAGTTCCCCAGAGTGGCTGCACCAGTTTGAATTCCCACCAACAGGATAAGAGAGTCCCCTTTCTCCACATCCTCACCAACATCTGTTGTTTCCTGTGTTGTTTATTAGCCATTCTTACAGGTATGAGGTGGTATCCCATCATGGTTTTGATTTGTATTTTCCTGATGAGCAGTGATGTCGAGCATCTTTTCATGTGTCTGTTAGCCATCTTGATGTCTTCTTTGGAAAAATGTCTATTCAGGTCTTCTGGCCATTTTTTAATCGGATTACTTATTTTTTGGGTGTTGAGTTTTATAAATTCCTTATATATTTTGGATTTTAACCCTTTCTCTGATATGTCATTTGCAAATTTTAGTTTTGTTGGTTGTTTCCTTCACTATGCAGAAGACTTTTATCTTGATGAAGCCCCAATAGTTCATTTTTGCTTTTCTTTCCCTTGCTTCTGGTGACATGTTAAGTAAGAAGTTGCTATAGCTTATGTCAGAGTTTTCTGTCTGTTTTATTCTCTAGGATTTTGATGGTTTCCTGTCTCACATTCAGGTCTTTCATCCATTTGGACTTTATTTTTGTATATGGGATAAGAAAGTGGTCCAGTTTCATTCTTCTGCATTGTTCTGTCCAGTTTTCCTAGCACCATTTGTTAAAGACACTGTCATTTTTCCATTGGATATTCTTTCCTTCTTTGTTGAAGATTAGATGACCATATACTTGTGGGTCTGTTTCTAGTTTCTTTATTCTGTCCCACTGATCTATGTGTCTGTTTTTGTGCCAGTACATAGTGTCTTGATGTAGCTTGAGGTCCAGCTCCGTTTTTTGTTTTTTTGTGTTTTTTTTTTTCCAAGATTTCTTTGGCTAATCAGAGTCTTTTGTGGTTCTATACAAGTTTTAGGATTGTTTTGTTCTAGCTCAGTGAAAAGGCTAGGGGTATCTTGATAGGGATTGCATTAAATGTGTAGATTGCTTTGGGTAGTATAGTCATTTTAACAATATTTGATGAACATGGAATGTTTTATGTTTCTTTGTGTCATCTTCAATTTCTTTCAGAAGTGTTCTGTAGTTTTTGGAGTACAATCTATTATCTTTTTGGTTAAGTTTATTCCTAGGTATCTTACAGTTTGGGTGCAATTGTAAATGCGATCAATTCCTTGATTTCTCTTTCTGCTTCTTCATTATTAGTGTATAGAAATGTAACAAATTTCTGCACACTGATTTTATAACCCGCAGTTTTACTGAATTCTTCTTCTTCACAGTCTTTAATCACATTTTTAAACTACTTCCAGTAAAGAAGTGTGGGTGCTAATGTCAGATTGCCCCCAAATTTACAACTTTAGCATGAAGACTATTGTGAGTTAAAAAGCAGTCCAAACTCAGTAGATTCAAGAAAACTTTTCACCTTCTCCTAACTGACTAAAAAGAATTTAGATAGGACCTGCTTAGGAAGAGAGCTATTACCATAGACAACTACATTATGATATGAACTACATATGGTAGACCAGAAGAAACCTAGCAAGACCCCCTTGACCAGAGTCATCTCTTGTCCTCTCTTTGTTTCTGAATGGACCAACAAACATTCATTCACCAAAAAAGTACTCTTTTTCATCTTCCTGTAAATTGCATTCCTATTCTCTTATAGTCCCAGAGACTATCCCCTTTCTCTTAGTTCAGATTAACATATATACCACATTCTGACCAACTGTCTTTGGAATATCCATGTCTGTGTGGCTTCCTCTATATACACTATTAGATTTGATTTTCTACTATTACTCGGTGTCATTTCAATTTGATTTTTAGTCCTGCTAGAAGGATCTTGAAAGGAAAAGGAATTCCTGTTCCCCGAGAGAAGTAATCTTCTCTTCTACATTTTTTTGATGTTTATTACACACAAGTTGCCTATAGTTAGATTACTAATCATGTAACACACAATCTTGAAGAAAACAAAAGTTTAAAGTTTACAAAGTGAGTTAAGAGCCTCATGAATCTAGCAGTTTGTGCACTTTTATATACATATAGTGTGTTGGTCTGTAAAATTTAAGAGGGGATACTCAACTGTTTAAGGTAATCATCTTAAAAAGGTATAGTGCCCAAAGGACAATGCATTCACCTTAAATATAAAGTGTGGCATGCCATTAAAGATCATCTCAATAATAAATTACTCTTAGCAGGTGATATTCCATTTTATTGTCACCAATAATGGGGACCTTTGGTGGCACTGAAGATTGCATATCTGTTTCATAATAATGTTGTGTTTGGACATATGCTAAAAGAGTAAAACAAGCAAGTCAGCAGCCTGTAAACATAATCATGGTAGTCTTCCCATTTCCTATTTCAAGTCTTAATGTAAAATTTTTCCCATGCAGAACGGGGCAAAAGAGAAACTCACATAGATTTACAGAATTTAAATTACTTAATATAACAACAAACCCGCATATCTAATTCCCTATTCAAGAATTTACTTGCATCTTAATTGGAATAGGGATATTTTTCATGAATAAGAATTATAAGATCATACATCATTAGAAATATAAGTGTACATCAGGGACCAAAAAATTAATTTCTAATTAAATGGGTTAATAGTTTCAGTTTAAGTTATTCTATTTTTCTACCTTAATTCTTTTTCTAATTCTCTACATGAAACACTGAGAATATAGGATTAGTCATAAAATATCCTTATGAAGTATCTAAAATAAGATTTATTTTTCTTAAAGGATCTCACCTCTTTCAGTTTCAGATACTATTAGGAGAAAAGTAAAGAGACATTTTCATTGTTAGTCGTTAAAATACTGTAGTTGCATAGAAATAAGTAACAACAAAATAAAGCAGTTAGGAAGGCAACTAACAATAAAACACAACATGTGGTTTCCCTAGTATTTTTGTACTTTATATTTTTAATAACTCATAATTTGCTAGTTTACAAAAACTTTGTTCTGACTTATAATTGAAGCCATGGCTATGTCATGTTGGTAATATGCTAAATTCTTTTTAGTTTTAATTAACCAATAATCTAAACAATTTGAATGTTGTTCTTGAATATTTTATCTATCCTTGAGCTTCTTAGTAGGCAAAGCAAAACCGCTTGTTAAATTTTCCTCTGCTTAAAAAGTGATTAATAAAATAACACTATTGCTAGATCACTCCTGAAGGACACAGTTAAAGCTTGTTCCTGTGATTTGAAGGGTGTTATAATTGGTTTTACATGCCAGGATCAGAAAATGGAGTAAAAATTCTTGAATGCCTATAGGAATAGTAGTCTTTATATGTAAAGAAATCAAGATGATTGTTAGAAAATTTCATACCCGAGCATTAGTGGTTATATGTGACCTCAGAACAATCAGGGCCTTGATGTCTTGGGCAGATGATTCAACAAAGCTCAGCTGAGTATTTTGAACTGTGGATATTCAAATTCATGGAGTCATATGTCAACATTTGTACTACAGGAATAGCTCAAAGACAAAGGAATATTCTACATGAGAATGACTGGTTTCAGATGTGAAAAAAAAAGTCAATATACTTTTATCTCTCATCCTTCTATATATGTCTATTATTACTTTACCTGAGACATCCATCTGCTTCAGGAATGATTAAAATTGGGAGAACAAGAAAGGAAAGAGAAAAAAAGAACCAATATTCATCTTGTGACAATGTATTTGGGGCTAGAGCAAGAAGATGATCTTGAACTTGAAGTAATTTTCAAATAATTTTCCAAATTTTTGTATGCTTTCATTAACATGTCAGGAATAAGACTTGACATACTTCATGGAGTTTTTATGATGAAGCTTATAATAAAAGTAAAACAAAGCCCAATAAAAGGGATTTTCTTCTATCAAAAACAGGGGAGATCCAGCCTTATAGGACCCAGTGAAAAACAGCAAAGAACTGATAGTTTGGATTAGTCAGAGACAAGGTCATCATCATTTACCCTCTTCATCAGCAAAATGATTCATGTTCAAAAGGCTGAAACTTGAAGGATGAGACTCTTGAAGGAGAAACCTCCCAATACATATGGGGTTGACATAACACTATTTTTAATGGTCTGATGGAAATTATTTTGGTGACTATTTACTCAATTTTCTTAAGGATAGCACCTATAATGTATGCCTTAATTCATTAGTGTTTAATTATCTCCCAGAACCTGGTTGAGAAAGGCTGCATCTAGAAGAACTTATTCATTTCCTGGGTCATCAAGTGAACTTGACAGGAGAGAGAGAAGTCAGGGTTAGCACAGGGAGGGCTGCAGAGGGAGAATCTAATTTCCTGTCAGTAGTCATGTAAGGCAAAACTCTGAAAGTTTCCAAAGTTTCAAGGAGGAGACACAGATGCACTGGGAGACTGACAGGACCAGAAAAGACCAATAGAACACTTTTGATTAATGAATACAACTTTATTTAAAAGAGAGGAAAAACAAACCCTGACTTTCAGTTGGAATATATAAAGATATGGAAGCTAGAATTGCTAGAGTTTTACAAGAATATAGTTTATATGATATGTGTAATTTATCATAGTCTGTCCTCAGTTCTACTTCAGGCTGAGTTTTTAAATGATTAAGAAAATTCTTCTGTTCTGTGTTAGAATAAGACATACATTTCTGTTGATCCAGGAAGCCCATGTCTTTCTAGTAAGTTATCCTGAGGTAAGTCCTATATACAAATGTACAAGGAAATTATAAACTTGAAATAAGAAAAGAAATATGAAAAAGAGAGAATATGTTAGTAGATATTTAGAAACATGTAAAAAACTTAACTTGATGGATATATCTCTCTCACCATTTCTCTGTTACTTTATGATCATCTGAAAAGCATTATTTCTGGGATGCCTGGGTTGCTCAGTTGGTTAAGACTCTGCCTTCATCTCAGGTCATGATCCTGGGGTCCTGGGATCAATGCCACATCAGGGTCTTTGCTCCGTAAGGGAGCCTGCTTCTCCCTAAACTCCTCCCCCCTGCTCATGCATTCTCTCTGACAAATAAATAAATGAAATTTTTAAAAAATAAATAAACAAATAAAAATGCATTATTTCTTATCTCATAAGATTAGGACTTGAGTATAGGTATATTATTCTCTTATTTCACCTGATCATAATTGACATAACCATAGAACTCATAGAACTCTAAAAACAGACAAACATGCACTACCATTGTAAAATAGAAAGAAAGGATGATTTCCAGGTGCAAAAAATTTTGGAACATAGTGAAGGTTAACTCACAGCTCCTTCTGAGACTATAACATAAAGTTATTGGAAATAAGTCAAACAGATCATGCTGGTAGATGTCAATTAACAGCTTCACTTTCTAAGAGTGAAGGCTGGAGGAGATTGCAGTCCTGTGGTTGACAGGGCATCACCACTTCTCTTTGCTTTTATCCTGTTATCTACAGTTTTTGAAAGCAGTTCTGGTAGTTGGCCCCAGGATAAAGAAATGAAGAGGGAATGGGGAGTCAGCCTTGAGGCAGGTTTTCTCTTTGATGCAGAGGTACAGAGCTCAAAAAGACTCAATAAAAACATGATTTTTTTAAAAAAGTCACCGAGGTAAAATCTTGTGCTAATGCTAATTAGCAACATTTCCTTTAGATGTTGTACTTTGTGAATGAGGAAAGGGCCTGGCTTTCAATGAAAAGAAAAACGAAAAGGTAGAGCATTGTTGCTGAAATTTAAAAAAAAAAAAAAAGGAGAAGAACACTGCATTCAGGCCTTCTTTTCTTTACATGATCATTAACCCATTGCTCCTCTGCTCTTTCCCCCGTGTCCATCAGGAGGATTCCAGACAATATAGCAAACAATAGCAGTTGCACTTGTAACCTTTACTTGTCTTGAATATCATATAATATCTGCTTTATCATTCTCTTTTTACTTCCTAGTCTTTATTATACATTGAATGTAAAGTATACATAAAGAAAAAATAAAGAAGTGGCTAAGGGTTGTTTTCAGTGTCGGACTTCCTGCTTGGCTAGATCTTTCTAACTAAATCAAAGAAAGGAACTGGCCCCTTGTTTTTTTTTGTTTTTGTTTTTGTTTTTTTTAAACGTAAGCTATTGGCATTTTGTGAGACTGTGGCAAATTGTAGGATGGCTAGCCATTTCAAGACCCTGAATATTAAATGCCGCCCACATCACTGTGACAATTATATTTCCATGGCTTAAAAATGATTATTAGAACAGTTCATCTCAAAGACTATAGGTTAGTCATCACTCTTTTTCAAATCTGGTTTAATTTCCTCAGCTACTATCTGGAGGAATGATTATGTAGCAGAGACAGTTAAGACAGATAAAATAGTTACTGGGAAGAAATACTCTTCTTCAGAATCAGCTGCCATAATTGAAATTTGCACCTCATCATTCACTTCATTAGCTCATATTAAAATGCTTGTTTTGCCTAAACACATATTTATTTTTTCAAATTTATTTATTTAAAACTTAAACAAATGTTAACTGAAACTAAAATAATATTGAAGGAGATAATAATAATCATATCATATTTTGTCCCTATTGTCCTTCTTATCTGAGATATATTGGCCAAGAGATTTATAATCAATTTTGTGTTACTTTTGTTTATATGACCCTTTGTTTATGTGACCATATTTTTAAATGATGAAATTTCCTTCAAAATCACTCTGGAAGTGTGTCATATATGTTTTACTGTCACATGATACCTCAAGCATATGTAATTATTATACAAGGTGGTCTTCCTACTTGGTGATAAAAGCGGGGATTTTTGTTTCTGGCCAACAGGGAGGAATAAGAAACCAATTCACTCACCTGTCTAAAATAACAACAAGGACAAAATATATAAAACAGATGTCTTCATAACATGAGATATCAGGAAAAAAGACAGTGATAATTGAGAGATTAACAAACGAACAAATAGGTAAAGTGCATGACTGCCCCAGATTACAGCCCTGACAGAGTTTCCAGGCTACAGAATGAGAAGGATGAATGCAGGTGGAACATCACAGATTCTATGGGCTGAAAAGATGAAGACACATTTTGAGGACATTCGGAGGACAGAAGAATGTGGAGAAGAGACCTTCCCAGAAAGAGTGCTCTATAGCCATTCAGTAGGGGTAGAGAATAGAGAGATGATATTAACTGGGAAGTGGTTCAGCCTTGAAATAAGAAAATAAATGTACCAGAATAATACAGTTCAATTTGTTTACTTATTTTTTATAATGAGATTTCGTTAAAAAAATTATCATGTATTTGTTTGATTTTCTAGATGCTTCAAAATGGTCAGAGGTGAATTTGCATCTTCTACACACTCTACCATCATTTCATCAAGATGGTAGTCAGAAAATTTTTGTAACAAAGTATTTTCTTTACTTACCCACTAGATCACTGTTATAATTATTTGTTTTTCAAAGTGGGGGAAAAAAAGTAAGTTCCCAGAACCTAAATGTAAGCAAAATACCTTTAATTTCTATGGTTAGGTTAAGGTAAGGAATTAACCTTAATCTTACCATGGGCTTGGTGCCTTGAGAGCAGAAGCTAGCAAGGGCTATCTCTTGACCCATTTCTGTTTTCTTGTATGTATTACCATCACCCTTACCTATAACATCACCTCAGGTTCCTTCTAAGAATCAGAGTATAAGGACAGGTTGGTGGTCACAGAAAGTGGAGTCCAGTCCAATCTAGAGATATCATGAGAATAACTACTGATGCTTGGGAGGATTGGCCTCAGGTGTCTTATAGATTCTAAACTTTGAAGCATCAACATTGATTAATGTGTCCTGAGTCAGGAAAGAGAAAGTTGACTTTTCTGTCTTCAAAGAGACTGGGGCAAAGAAAGAACAGGAGCAGGAACTACAATGGACTGAGAAATAATAAAGGTGTCCTTCTCCTCATGCCCTGGCTCAAACATGTGTATACAAATATGCACATACACATACATAGATTATATAGGTAGATGATGATAGATAGAAAGATGGGTAGATAGATATGTAGATAGATGGATGAGAGCGAGAGGGGGGGAGAGATAAACTTCTAAAGAAGAGGTTAGAGTCCAAATAATTAGTAGATATTGGAGTGATTGGCAATTACAAGTACTGGGTCCTAGTCTGTACTTGATTTGCCTAAGTAGCAAAATAAACGATCTGAAATGCTGTACAAAAGTTCATACCCATTACTCATTTCTGGAAAAATAGATTGTATGAGCCTACTTAGGGTTGCCATACAAATACATAATTGAGTCAATGCCATGGATTTTCTAATCATATTCAGCCAAAATATAAATAACACTCATTACTGAATAGACATTAAAATCACTGTTACTTAGAAAGGGTTTTATTTTCAGCGAGAAAAGAGACGTTGTTTCGGTCAGGATGTGGCATAGAAAACTAAAATCATACAGTAATTTTAAGAGATTTATTAAATTAAAGGACTTCAGTACTTAAACTGAAGGTGGACATCAGAATCAAAGTTATCTATTATTGATATGTAGCAAGTACCTCAATACTTAGTAGCTGTTTTGGTTCACCTAGCTGTAACAAAACACCACAGGCGACTTAGGAACAAGGAAATTTGTTTCTCATGGTTATGGAGGTTGGATGTTTCAGATCCAGTCATCTGTATAGTCAGGTCCTGGTGAAAGCTCTCTTCTAGATTGCATACATCTGTCTTCTAATTATAATCTCACCTGGTAGAAAGAGGGCAAGAGAGCTCTTGGGGTTCCCCTTTAAAATGTTTCTAATCCTATTCATGAGGGCTCCACCCTCATGATCTAATCACCTCCCAAAGACCCCCACCTCCCAATACTATTACCTTGAGGGTTAGGATTTCAACAAATGAAT
Source organism: Mellivora capensis (assembly GCA_004024625.1). Taxonomy (NCBI): domain Eukaryota; kingdom Metazoa; phylum Chordata; class Mammalia; order Carnivora; family Mustelidae; genus Mellivora; species Mellivora capensis. The sequence continues at coordinate 70,538 of PISX010000752.1, read as the reverse complement.
TTTGGAGGAACATATGCATTCGGTTGGCTGCAGTAGAGAAAAACAAATTATTATATCTCAGTATGCTACAGGTCAAGAATTCAGAATGGGCATAGCAGGGATGGCTTGCTTCTACTTCATGCTGTCTCAGGTATGATCACACAATCAGTCAAAGGCTGAAATTGGAGATTGACTGGATCTCTCTCTCTCTCTCTCCCTCTTTTTATTTCTCTCTCTCTTATGCTTCTTGTGACTGCCTTAAGCTTCCTCTTATGAGGCCTTCAGGTTAACCATACATTTTTTATGGCATCCCAAGGCTCCAAAATTTGGGGAAATGTTCCTTTTAAAATCTCTGGAAGAAGCATAGCATCACTTCATCATATACTATTAGTCAAAGCTACCATAGGATAGCCAAGATTCAAAAGAATGGTGCATAAACCCCAGCTTCCAAGGGAAGGACTATTAAATAAATATCTGCAGTCATCTATCCACCAGAATTTACCCTCTGACCACAAATTATTTACAGTTTTCTCATATGCAAAATCTTCTCTCCTTACAGCATTTGGCATAGGCTCAAGTTCCAACATGTCATTATCAAAAGCAGATACAGATAAAGATCCTTGAGTGCATTTTCATGGCTACAACTTTTCAATTACATTTCTTCTCAATCTGAAGACCACTACCTAGAAAAGTTTTTTGTCCCACTCTCACACATACCTCCAAAGTACTATAGTGAGATAGCACAGGACAATTTCCATAGACAAGTCATTCAACAGTGCAGGAGAAAGGATACATATGATAATTGCTATGGAAGTTCTGAACTCCAGCAAGTCATGTATCACCATTGATTAATTAATTAATGCCAATCCTGCTCCTTAAGAATGATCATCTGTTGTTCCTACCTCTACCATCTGTGTTCTTCTGGTTCCCTTCTGGGTCTCCCTACCTTTTCATAAGAAATGGACTATGTTTACAACTGAGTACTTTTCTCAGCTTGCTTCCTGCCCATTAGTTTTTTTGAGATCCAAAGTCTTCTTTTTACTCTACTATCTCTGTTTCTTATTCCCAACTGGGGAAGACTACCCATATACAATTATCTTAAAATCCTTGGAGGATTCTAATGAAACTTACTGGTTACACTGCATTAGAACGTGCTATACTCCCAAATCTCTGAGACAGATACTTCTTTATTTGGGGCTGATACTGCTGGGGGAAAACATTTCTTGGTTCCTAGAAGCTCTGTTGTTTTAAAGATATGCTTGTGAGACACATTCTAAAACTATTTAAAAGATCTCTTCTCTCTTTCACATTGTCTATGAGGTCTTAATTAAGAATTTGCAATCATACCCTTGGCTTTATCTTTAGCCTGAGACTTTTTTTTGGACAGCTTTTCCCATTTCATCTTTTTCTTGAAGATCTTTTTAATTTTGAGAACATTCTGCTAAAAGAGACTTGAGATGAAAACTAGTTTTATTTTTGTACCCAGAAAGTCTTGGTCCATGAAGAATGCTCATAAAACCCTAAGGATACCTTTTGTATAACTGAAAGCTTCAATGAAGCACTGCCTTAAATCTTTCTAAGTTATCAACAGAGTGTCTTACTGTTATATCCTTGGGAGTTTTACACTGACATTTTGAAGTACCATACAATTTATATTTGTCCTAAGGACCCTCATCTGTCTTTTCTTTGAGAGCCTTTTTTTTTTAATGTAGAGAAAATAAAGAATAGGACAGTTTTAGTTTTGATCCCAACAAGTCTTGAGTCAGAAATATTTCTTCCAGATTTTTCTTAAAAAGTGAACAGTTCTTTTTTAGTTCATATGTATCATCCCGTGTTTTATCAAAAGAAGCATGAAGTAGCCAATTGGCTTTTCTATAATCTGCTTAGAAATTTACCCATGCCAAAAAAAAAAAAAAAAAGGAAGAGAAAGAAAGAGAAAAAGAAAAACAAAAGAAATATACTCATTGCAAATCTATGAGTCCATTAAGTTTTCTATTTTCCATATTACCATCAGCAATGGTTTTTCCAAAACTTTTGTCATGATAAAATCCTTTTCATCAGCCTCCACTAATATTTTCATCATTATTCTTCAAACTCTCATTAATTCCTCTCAAAGTGTTTCCAAGCTTTTAGTAACAATTTCCTTAAGACCTTTCTGTGTGTCAGGGCACCTGGGTGGCTCAGTGGGTTAAAGTCTCTGCCTTCAGCTCAGGTCATGATCCCAGGGTCCTGGGATCGAGCCCCACACTGGGCTCTCTGACCGGCAGGGAGCTTGCTTCCTCCTCTCTCTCTCTGCATGCCTCTCTGCCTACTTGTGATATCTGCCTGTCAAATAAATAAATAAAATCTTAAAAAAAAAAAAAAAGACCTTTCTGTGTGGATTCACCCAGTCCTAAAACCAATGCTATAAAACTTAGGTGGCTGTTATAGGACCATGTCATTTCCAGTACTAAATTCTGTTCTGGTAAACTACTTCAAATCTTTGTGGCTTACAAAAATAATATATATTATTATAGCTCACTTCCCATGAGACAGAAATATAAAAAAGGCAATAGTATGTAGGCATTATCTCTACTCCATAGTATATGTTGTCTCCGCTGGTATGATAAAAGGCTGGGGAGCTTGAACAATTGGGATCTGCTTGGAAACCTGTGCGTCTGTGTCTCCACATAGCCTTGTGCTTCCTCACAGTATGACAAGGAAGTGAGCTTTCTCTTGTGACTTGGCACTCTAAGAAGAATGTAGCAGAAACTCCCAGTCCTCTTGAACAGTAGGATCACAACGGTTTTGAGATAACTTTTTCCAGAATGGTTGAAGAAGGCTCAGGCCATCCCAGATTCACGTGAGGGAAATACAAACCTCACTTCTTGATAGGAGAATTGTCTAAGAATGTAATTTGCTAGTTCATGGTTGTTCACATGCCTGGATCCTTTATGATGATACCACACTGTCTTGATTACTTGAAGTCCTATAGTATTTATCTCTTAAATATGTTTTATTTCAAAGTTGTCTTGGTTTTCAAGATACTTTGCTTTTCTAAATACTTCTTAAAATCAGTTTGATAATTTCTACTAAAAAAAAAACTTGCTGTCATTCTTGTATTTGTTTCTCTGTACATAATATTTTTTCCTTTGGCTTTTTAAAAGAATTCATGTTACTACTGGTTTTGAGCAAATTGATGATAATGTGCCTTGCTGTCATTTCATTTATTTTTAAAATGTTTCTTGTGCTTGTCTTAAGCTTATGAAGCAAAACTACGTTTGCTCTTCACTGAGATATCCTAGTAGCCACCAGAAAGCTACAGCTACAAATGAATAGGGATAGAGGGAGCATCAGGAGAGTCTCAGCACAGGCTCTCACAGTAAGTGCCAGCATAGTGCTATGAGTAAAAACGTGTGCTTTGGAGCCAGGCTGCTTGGCTTTGAATCTCAGATCTGTTACTCACTGGTCATGTGACTGATAATTTAGTTAGCCTCTCTGTCTCTTCATTTTTTTTCTTCTAAAAATTGGAAGTAATAACATCCAGCACTGAGAGTTGCTGTGAGGATTACATATATTATTTCATTTAAAGCACTTAAAATAATTCCTGACACATTGCAAGAACCTAAAATTGTCTATTATTATTGTTGTAGACAAAAGAAAAGAACAATTTCATTAATAAATCCCATAAAAGATTTTACAATAGTTAATATGACAAATTTAGGAAAAACTTACATATCCCATGTACTAAAAAAAAAAAAAAAAGTAGGAAACAGCTTGCTTCTTCTTATATGGAAGAGTTTTGGGAAATATCTTCCAAAAGATACTTATTAAATTTTAATGTCTTTGGTAAATGCTACCTTGGAAATCCTTTTTTCAGAAAATTTTATGTTTAAGATTTTAATAAATACTGCACAACAAAAGAATTTTGTAGTTAAGTACATTTTTTGGAACATTAGATTGAGAGAGAAAAAAAAGCCACAACAGTTTCCTTATTGAAGGTTTCATCAGAGCTTTTAATTTGTTACTCTGCTTCATAAGTATTGAAGGTCATAGAGTATGTACCTTTCCATAACACAACTGACCAAGGAAAAGCTTTTTTGAAAAAGCACGTCAAGGACTAATCTTCTGTAGAAATATATTTGGGAACAGGTGATCTAGAATAGAAGATAGGTCCAGGTAATCCAAACATTTATTCAAACTAATGTACTTTCTTGGAATTCTCTAAGATCACATGGTTTGTATATCTGTGAAGATACATAAATTTCATGTCATCCATTTGTACTTGATGAATTGAAAACACTAGACCAGAAATCCTGACACTTTGCTAGAATCTTATTTTTAGGACATGTGTTTTCAATGAAGAATTTCAGTTTTCATTTTTTTTACTTAGAAGTTATTTAGGAATTATGTAGATAAAAATCAATTAAATCAAGAAACATTATTAAAATTTATTATTTTCTAATACTGGAAGGAATTATAAGTTGGAAGAAAAAACTTTTAATTGAAAAACAGTTGTGTAAACCACACATAAAATTTACTGTTTCTTTCTTCAGTTCAAAAGTAAGAACATTATTTTTAATTCCTTTTTTTAAATTAACATATAATGTATTATTTTTTTCAGGGGAACAGGTCTGTGAATCATCAGTCTTACACAATTCACAATGCTCACTATAGCACCTTCCCAATGTCCATCACCCAGAAAAGTAAGAAAGCTTAAGTTGGGAAGTATAATAATACTTTTGTTTTTGTTTTTGTTTTTTGTTTAAAGTTCTTACTTAAAACAAAAAACAAAAAACAAAAAACAAAAGTGTTATTTGCTTCCCAACTTAAGCTTTATTTATTTATTAAAGATTTTATTTATTTATTTATTTGACAGAGATCACAAGTACACAGAGAGAGAGAGGAAAGGAAGCAGACTACCCACTGAGCAGAGAGCCTGATGCGGGGCTTGATCCCAGGACCCTGAGATCATGACCTGCACCAAAGGCAGAGGCTTAACCCACTGAGCCACCCAGTCACCCCACACAACATAAGCTTTAAAGCCAGTATCTGGTTGCAGTTTCTATCTCCCCATCTCACAGAAAATATAATCCTTTTAAATAACAATTATAGCTTAGGTCATTATACTTCTCAGTTTCTAAGTTTCAGTAAAATGCACTGTTTTACTTCCTGACTCTGCAATGTGCCTCTACATATGACTTGCATCAAAGGAACAGTGTGTGTGTGGGGGGGCAATATTGTACTTTCAGGAATGTAGTAGAAAATTTATAAAATAAATTATATGTATGGGATGATTGTCCCAATTAGTGAGGTGTCAATAGTGCCATTCTTGGCTTTGCGTTCTTGGAAGAAGTATTTCAAAGAATTAGAGAATAGAAATTTAAAATGCAATGAAAGAAAAGAATACACATCAATGACTCTTGGTATTTCATTTCTTTCTGTGTGTAGAGAAGAATATATGTGTGTTAGAGAAGAATATATTTCAAGTACTTGAAGGAATGCAAAAAATAAAATCAAAATTGTATTAGTTTCCCACTGTTCATGTAACAAATTACCATAAATTTACTGGCTTAGAGCAGCCTAAATTATTTTTTTTATCATTTTGGAGGTCAAAAGTCCAAATCAGTCTCAGTGGGTTAAAATTAAGTGTTCAACTACCTTTCCTTTTGAGGTTCTAGAAGAGAATTATTTTCAATGTTTTTTTTTCCAGTTTCTAGAAGATGCTGACATTCCTTTAGTTCATAGTTCTTTCCACAATTGTCATCACAACATCCTCTACTTCTGTCCTCAATGTATCCCTGACACTGACCCTCCTGTCTCTCATTTATAAAAACCCTTGTGATTACATTGGCCACCTAAATAATCCAGGATAATCGCCCCATGTCAAGATCCTTAACATAATTACAGCAGCAAAATTCCTTTTTTTTTTTAAGATTTTATGGATTTATTTGAGACAGAAAGAGAAAGATTGAAAGGGGAGAGGAGCAGAGGAAGAAGCAGACTCCCTGTGGATCAGGGAGCCAATCTTGGGACTTGATCCCAGGACTCTGAGATCATGACCTGAACTGAAGGCAGGTGCTTAGGTGACTGAGCCATCCAGGTGTCCAAGCAAAATTCCTTTTGTTATGTAATGTAGCATGTTCCTAGTTGATGGAAATCCCAACATGAATATCTTTGAAGGGCCATTATTCAGCCTACCATGTAATACTTTTAAAGCAAACTCAGATTTTTCCTTCCAAGTATTTCTACTGGTTAATGTAAATATTAGAAGTATAGCTATGTGCATAACTGTGGATTCTTTGCTCTAGCTCTTTGAAAAAATGCCAGTGGAATTTTCATCAGAATAGCATTGAAAGTATAGATTGTTCTAGGCAGTAGAGACATTTTAACAATGTTTATTCTTCTGATCCATGAGCATGGAATGGTCTTGCAACTTTTTGTGTCTTCTTCACTTTCTTTCATGAGTATTCTGTAGTTCCTAGAGTACAAATCCTTTACCTGTTTGGTTAGGTTTATTCCCAGGTATCTTATGGTTCTTGGTGCTATAGTAAATGGAATCTATTCTCTAATTTCCCTTTATGTATTTTCATTGTTAGTGTATAAGAAAGCAACTGATTTCTGTACATTGATTTTGTATCCTGCCACATTACTGAATTGCTGTATGAGTTCTAGTAGTTTGGGGGTGGAGTCTCTGGGGTTTCCCATATAAAGTATCATGTCATCTGCGAAGAGAGAGTGTTTGACTTCTTCACTGCCAATTTGAATACCTTTTATTTCTCTTTGTTGTCTGATTGGTGTTGCTAAGACTTCTAATACTATGTTGAACAAGAGTGGTGAGAGTGGGCATCCTTGTCATTTTCCTGATCTTAAAGAGAAGATTGAGGATGATATTCACTGTGGGTTTTTATGCCTCGATCAGAAAGGATGAATACCCAACTTTTGTATCAACATGAATGGTACTGGAAGAGATTATGCTGAATGAAATAAGTCAAGGAGAGAGTCAATTATCATATGGTTTTGCTTATTTGTCGAGCATAAGGAATAACATGGAGGACATGGGGAGATAGACAGGAGAAGGAAGTTGGGGGAAATTTGAGGGGGAGATGAACCATGAGAGACTGTGGACTCTGAGAAATAACTGAGGGTTTTGGAGGGGAAGTGGAGTGGGAAGTTGGCTGATCCTGGTGGTGGGTATTATGGAAGGCACATATTACATGGAGCACTGGGTGTGGTGCATAAACAATGAAGTCTGGGACACTGAAAAGAAATTTAAAAAAATAAATAAAAATTTTAAAAAAATCAGAGTTGAAATCAAAGAAATAGAAACCAAAAGAAGAGTAGAACAAATCGATGAAACTAAGAGCTGGTTCTTTGAAAGAATTAATAAGATGGATAAACCCCTGGCCAGACTTATCAAAAAGAAAGGACCCAAATAAATAAAATGGAGAGGAGAGGAGAGATCACAACCAATGCCGAAGAGGAGAGATCACAACCAACAGCGAAGAAATACAAACAATTATAAGAACATACTATGAGCAACTCTATGCCAATAAATTTGACAATCTGGAAGAAATGGATGCATTCCTAGAGACATATAAACTACCAAGACTGAACCAGGAAGAAATAGAAAACCTGAACTGACCCATAACCAGTAAGGAGATTGAAACTGTCATCAAAAATCTCCAAACAAACAAGAGCCCAAGGCCAGATGGCTTCCCGGGGGAATTCTACCAAACATTTAAAGAAGAATTAATTCCTATTCTCCTGAAACTGTTCCAAAAATAGAAATGGAAGGAAAACTTCCAAACTCATTTTATGAGGCCAGCGTTACTTTGATCCCCAAACCAGACAAAGACCCCATCAAAAAATAGAATTATAGTCCAATATCCTTGATGAACACAGATGTGAAAATTCTCACCAAAATACTGGCCAATAGGATCCAACAGTACATTAAAAGGATTATTCACTACCACCAAGTGGGATTTATTCCAGGACTGCAAGTTTGGTTCAGCATCTGCAAATCAATCAATCAATGTGATACAATACATTAATAAAAGAAAAGAACAAGAACCATATGATATTCTCAATAGATGCTGAAAAAGCATCTGACAAAGTACAGCATCCTTTCTTGATCAAAACTCTGTGGGGATGGGGATAAGAGGACATTTTCACGGAGTCAACCATCAACAATCTGAATGTCCAGTGAGATCTAATGAAGACTTCTTTGCCTCAGATGTCCACTTCAGAAATAGTACACTCTCCTGAGGTTTTTAAACCTACCACTCAGGAATCTCCCCAGTCACAACAAAGAAGTACATCTTGAATGGGCCCTGGTCTCTAACTTTTGTTGTTGTTGTTGTTGTTGTTGTTGTTGTTGAGCCCCTTCAAAGTAAAGTTTATTTTTAGGAGTAAAGAATACTTTTTAAGGAATTCTTTGATTATCTTAACAAATTAATTTTTTAAAAATTCTTGGTGGAAACCTGCCTCATTTCTCACAAGCCTACTTTTTTGTGTTTGTCCTCAATCTTTGTTGTGAATCTACCAGAACAAGTTCATAGGAAGCAGGATGGATAGAGGCTGTAAGAAATCTATCTTCAGCACAGCTCCAAGGACCAGTGTGTTCAGGAGGTATTCTCAGATCACATGACAATAACATTTTGCTTTCAATCCTGTATCAGAATTACAAGAATATTCCTCAATGTTGTCTTTGTTTTGTTGGTAGGAGTCTGATCCTGGGAGAGCTCTCTTCTGCAGAGTTTCCATCTCCTAAAATTCACACGTGGTTGTGTTTGGGATTTAAAACAGCTAACTCTTAGTTTGGGAACCCAAATCATAAACAAAATCTGGAGTCAATTATTGCCCAATTCTCAGAGATTTGATTTAGTCTACATGTGCATGCATGTGGCTAGACTTGTACTCAGCATACTGTGCTCAGTATAGACTTGTGCTCTCACTCCCTCTCTCTTTCTCTCTACACACACACACACACACACACACATTATAATCCACATTTGTGCTTCATTATATATATCATGATTTTGCCAAGGGTAATTACATTCCTAGTGACTATTTTGAAGAATTTTTTTATTAACATTTTTTTTCCATTTGAAGGTCATTTTAGAATAAAAAATATCTAATTGTCCTTGAATTTGCTTTGGCATGAAGAAGGTTCCAAAAAAATTCAGATCTCAAAACTGATTTCTTAAGACATTCACTATCAAAACAAATTTTAAAAATATTTAAAAACCTATGACTTTTATCTTAGTATTTCTATTCCCCCATCTTATTCTCCTTTTTTTCTCTTTGTTCCTACTTTTCATTTTGGCCTGACTCTATTCACTCCTGGATGACCAGAAAAAAACAAATCTCCATTATCTATTGAAGTAAAACCCTACCAGAACAGGGAAAGTTCCTCAGAAAATATCATAAGCCTTAATTCTCAACTAATAATTTTGTGAAAAGCTTTCCAAAGACTAGATAAGATAGAAATTTAGAATAGTTCTAGGAATGTAATACTAGGCCTCCCAGTTATAAATGTATTAGTTTGTATGTCAATGGGGCCCTCAGATGCAAATAATTAAATGAGAAAGACAAGAATAGGAATAACTTGATCATTTGTCAAGATACCTCACATTGCATTTTATAGAAAACCAGAAAAGTTTAGGAAAATTGTAGATGTTAGACAAGGTCTTTTTGATGGATGTCCCTAAAGTCTTTTCTGTGAAATTAGATTAGTCTCTAATTCAGTTCTATAACTCAGTAATCAATGAACTTTTTTCTATAAGGGTCTTGATTGTAAATAAATCAAGTTGTGGCTCATATGGTCTCTGTTAAAGCTACTAAACTCTGCTGTCTTAAAAAGAAAGCAGACACAAACAAAACAAATGAATGGACATGGCCATATCTCCATAAAAATCTGTTCACCAAGAAAGCCAGTCAGTGTAGTTGGAAGACCCCTATTCTAAGCAAACAAAGAATGGATCCATTGGAGACTTTAGGAACAAGCTAAGTAGATAGCAGTCAAAAGTATTTCCTTAAACAGATGTGACCCACTTTCCCTTCACTTTTTATGAATGGTCTTTATACTACAATAGAATATTTAATAGGTAAACAAACACTGAAATGGAAAACAGCCCCATTGTTTGATTTCCAATCCCTAGCTGAACATTTTGAAAACCCCAGAACAAAAGGAAAGCAAGGCACAAAATAAATTGGTGATCTTATTGATTAAATAATGGGATGTTCCTACTCTAGTCTTTGAACATCACAGTAGAGGATCTCTTGTTAAAGACAACTGGAGATACTGTAAACTAAAAGAATATTGAAAAAGCAGCTATCCTGCGTTAGCCAAAAAGCTCAAGAAAAAAAAATATGAAAAATGAAGATCCTCCAAGTGAGGAATCCATTTTGTCATTTTATCCTGAATTCACAAGGAACATTTTCCCCCTAAATATTAAAGGACAACCTTGAAAATTTGGACTGATGGAGGCATATTCAACATAACTCCTTTCCACAGTAACAACTTCTTCCTTGGAGTCAACAAATTATTTCCCATAATTAGAATATCCAAAGATGCCCAACCTTCCTTATCTCTATGTTTACCATTCAGATCTTTAACTAAGGAATATTTTTTCTCCTTTGTGACAATACAAAGGCTAATTTAAAAGGAAAGGACCTACTGTGTAACTGTGTAAAGAAAATTCACATATTGAATCTCCATTGATGACCTCTTCCTTAAAATTCCTCAGGAGTCCCTATTCAAAATGGGATCATAGCTAATTGGAATATTGACTTACTGGTAGCCTTGTTTCTAAACAGTTCTGTTAGGGGGGCTGCTGAGGCACTCTACTAACTTATACAATCTCTTAGTGGGCCAAGAGGATTTAATATAGGTCAAAAAATTAAGAGATTAATCAAAAGGATTTTTTTTACTTTTATTTTAAATTGGATATATTGTCAAAACTACTTTCTTTGTGAGCCAGAGAAAGAGATTTATTTATTTGCCAATTCCTCCCGCTTGAGGATGTAGACTAGCTGAGCATTATATTTCTTGGGAAGGATTTGGATTGTTGTAGAAGAGCTTGCTCACTGTAAACTGAGAAGCTATACAATGTCGGAAAGGAATGCAACCCTGAGTTTTTCTCCATATGACCAGAGAAGAAACATTGTAATGGAACATGGAAGAAGTATGCAGTTAAATTGCTGGTTTTCAGCAAATATTGTGCAAGTATGAATAAACCAACTTGTGGAAGAAGCCCTGCAGTCAAAGGAATTGTTATGTCTGAGATACAGATCAGACTCATTCTGGGGTGGCAGGGATAGGGAGAGAGTGGATCTTTATTTTACTTGAGAAAATGTATATTCTCTCCATCAATGATTCAGACTTCAGATAGAGAAAAGCCTCAGGTCTTTGGTTGAGGATGGAAGGGATTTTCTCCTGACTTGAAAATAAAAGCCAGGTCACCAGAACCACATTGCTTTGTGGGGAACAATAGGTCCTTCACAATATGGAGTTTAGCAACTGGTTCTGATATCAATTACATCTACTATATGGTCAATAGCTCCAACAATAATTACTTTTTATTCACTTAAGATATATTAGAATTTTTTTTAATCTTTGCTTGTTCACCTGTCTTTAAATTATAATCAATCTATTGCTGGCTGAGTTTTCAGGAATTAAGGGATGGTAAAAGTGGTTTATATTCAATCTTGGAGAAAAGCATCATGGTGCTGAATGGTGCAGACTTGACAATTAAAAACATAGCATGAAGTAATCAGTGGAAGATGCCAATAGCTCTGGTGTGGAGTTCACTGCTTCTAAGTTGATGTGAGTCAAATATATGTTAATAGATAACATGTTAAATAGATTCTTTTTTAGAATCCAAGAAATCACTAGAGAAGGTAATTGGAAATTGTATTTCTTGTGAAAATGGATGGTGGTTGGATGGTGGTTTGCCAGTTGGTTGTTCCTTATGTGTGCCAATTTAATATTTATGATTTATTATATATGGAAGAAATATAAGCTGATAATTCAGAAATATTTATGACACACCATTGAGAATTAGCTTTGATGTCAAAATTAAGAACCTGGTTTTCATTTGAACAGAACATATTCCTCTTCCCTTTTATCAATGTAGACAGCAAGATGAATATTGAATGGCCCTGAATGGCATAATTACAGGTTTAATTTTATAATTTTCACATAGTTTTAAATTGTATGAAAGTGTTTAATGGCACACTGAATAATATACTCAGCCTTCTTATTTCTATATGTCAGATGTATTTTGCAAAAGATATTGTAGCATAATTACATATTTTATAATATATTTCCACTTTGTTTACATATGCAATATATGCAGATCTACATGTTGAAGCATTTACAATATGAATATATAAGCACAACTTACATATATGTATAGAAAATAATTCAAACAATGATTAGGGCTTTATGGAAGACTATTATTTAAATAGAAACTTAAACTGAGATATTATGTAAGTGAATTTCTGTCATAATGAATTACAATGATATAAATTTCTCAGTTAATTAGAATGTGTTGCAGTTCACTATACTTCAGAAATTTTTATATTAAGAATTTCATTCTAATTATATTTTTGGTATTTATATTTCTTAGGTGATTTATTTGGTCTATATTTTAACTTATAATTTTTAGAATAAGTTTAAATCTTCTAATTGGCAGTTAAATATTTAGCTGAGGAAAAGTAACCTGTGTTGTAATCAGAATGCTTTTATCTGATTTTCCAATTATATTTCTATCTTGTAAGTTTGCCTTTGCTTTTCTTGCAGAACTTTCCTTTCCGCCATATAAGTATTCCATTAAAAATACTATAATTTTATAATGTTGAGCCATTCTATTTGTGATCTTCTCTTATTCTTATGATGTAGTTTTGTGGCATTCAGACTAAAAACCTAGGATATGTAACAAGGTCCTTCTTCATAGGCAGTATCTGAAATGCATATCTTTTCTCCAATTCTTTCAGTCTGCTAAAATCTCTGCTTAGTTTTTCATTTTCTCAGCTGCCATTTTGAGTAAAAAAAGACTTGAAGATAAAAATGGTGCCAAATATTGTGCTCAACTATCTGGAATCTTGGTCCTGCTATTCTTTGATGCCTTAAAATTTCTCCAATGCCTTCAAAAGGATTTCATTTTAATATTTTGACTAGCATTTCTAATAGTTCTCAATTGAATGATTAATCTTAAATTGATTGTTGTAGGCTGCTTTTAAACATCTCTGAATGATTCATAACTTATGGTATTCTCTAACTTGAGTAATAGCCTCACTTTATAGGTGGGCTGAACCAAGTGATTTTCTCCAAACAAATAGAATACATCGAATGTGATAGGATGTAACCTCGGTGATTAGTTCATCAATGACTGTAACTTCTCTCATGCTTATACTCTTGTTTCCTTGCTGACAGTCTCTCTTATACTCTCTATGATTGACCATTCTGCTGAAATAAGTTGCCATGTTGGGAAGGCTCATGTGATAAGGAACTGAATATGTACTACCCCCAACAATCAGTGAAGAACTGAGGACCTTCGTCCAACAGTCCATGAGGGATTCTTTCTTCTCAAAACCATGTGAGCGAGCTTGGAAATGGATTTATTCCCCAATAGAAATTGAGATGACAACAACTCTAGTCAATACCTGGGTTTAAGCCTTTAAGAAACCCTAAAACAGAGGACCCAGATAAGCCATATCTAATTTCTTGACACACTGAAACTATGAGAACATATGTATGTGATATTTTTACTCTGTTATACTTGGGGTAATTTGTTATGTAGCAATGTGCAAGTAATATGTTGATGCATAATTTTTGGAATAAAAACTTAGAAAACCAAACATTTCAATACCTCTCTTAATTGGTTAAATTATATTCAATGGTGTCCTCTTCCATGTTTGAATTATTCTACACTTGAGGATGTTTAGTTATAATGTAATTATGTAAGCATTAGCTGAATATGATAGTCTTATGTTCTTTTCCTCCCCCAGAATGTTGTGAGTATGATTCTGTTGTCTTGGCACTTTGAAAGAGCTAAGAAGAAATCTGAGGCCATGCTTATTTTTGCCTCTATCAACCATCAACTCATATAAAACCTTTTCTATATTTACATTATTAAAAACCACTTATTTGAACTCTACATGTAAAGTCTTGCTGTTGAAAATTGTTGTGTCATTATACTTATTTATGTGTTTATGTTTTTAGACAAATGTTGAATGTTACTTTGGGCTGCATTTTTAAAATTTTTCTTTTTCTTTTTTTCTTAAGATTAATTTATTTATTTAGTCTTTCTTTCTTTCTTTCTTTCTTTCTTTCTTTCTTTCTTTCTTTCTTTCATTTTTGACAGAGAGAGACACAGCGAGAGAGGGAGCACAAGCAGGGGAAGTGGGAGAGGGAAAATCAGACTTCCCACCGGGCACAGAGCCCAATGTGGGGCTGAAATCCGGGACCCTGTGATCATGACCTGGGCCGAAGCAGACACTTAACTGAGCAGATCCCTTGTCATCCCAAGAAATTTCATATATTCAACCTTAGGATATTTTTTCTTTTTCTTCTTTTTTTCCAAGGATTTTATTTATTTATTTGAGAGAGAGTGAGTAAGAGAGAGCATGAAAGAGTAGAAGGTCAGAGGGAGAAGCAGACTCCCTGCAGATCTGGGAGCCTGTTGCAGGACTAGATCCCAAGACTCTGGGATCATGACCTGAGCTGAAAACAGTAACTTAACTGACTGAGCCACCCAAGCACCCAGATATTTTTCTTTTTGTTGAGTGCTTCTCACTCTTATTTTTTCTTTAAATTTTTTATTGAGATTATCTTAAGCCTTTTAGTCTCATTTATTTAATTTCCTATAATGAGTGTTCCAGTTCTCAATTTGTTTTCTAAAACCACTAATGTCTCTCTCATGCCAATCCATTGTATATTACCTAATCTTTAACTCTGATTTAATTGAAATTTTGTTGAATTCAAAATGTTTCTAAATTTAAAGCATTTGCAAAGAAACTTATTATCTTCATTTTCTTCTCTAGACTAGATTTTATATGCCAGGCAACTTTAAAATTTTGTATTCACTATATATTTTAAAAATCTTTATTGGGGCACCTGAGTTGTTCAGTCAGTTAAGGATCTGTCTTCAACTCAGGTCATGATCTCAGGATTCTGGGATCTAGCCCCTCTGACTCTCCGACTCAGCAGGGAGTCTGCTTCTCCCTCTGCCTTTCCCCCTGCTCACGCTCTCATGCATGAGTGTGCACATGCTCTCTCTCTCAAATAAATTAGTAAATTTTTAAAATGTCTTTATTATGCTTATCATCATCAAATTTCACCAAATTGTCCATTATTATCAAAGTAAGTTTCCTTGTTTTCATTCTATCATAGTTAATGCAGTTTGATTCTCTCAGTTATATTTGAGATTTCTATTCTTTTTTTTTTTTTTTTTTAGCCTGAAGGTGGTGAGTACCACAACTAAATTTGTGTCAGTCTTTCTTGTAATATTTTCTCTGTTTTTCCTCTGGTCATTTGTTACATTTCCTGCACAACACATTTCTTGCCAAGTAACAGAGAATGGTTTGAATCCCTTTCTTCTGGCTCTAAATTGTTTTCAATCTATATGACGTTCTGATCTTTTGCTCTTTCATAGAGAGTCCATGCCAAGTGTTCACTTGCTTTGCCTGTCTTTTTCTAACAACTGTTGCTTTTACTTTGTTAACGAGAGCAAATAAACAAATCAACAACAACAACAACAACAGCAAAAACACAAGAATATCATTCCAGATGTTAGCAAGAGATTTAGAGATAGTAGGAAATATTTGGAATCTTTTCACTATGCATGAGATCCCATTTTAATGTCATGCTTTTACCAGTCTTTTGCAATAGCCATTCAGGATTTCTTTCTCTTTAATCCTCTTAAAACACAACTGGCAAAAACAAAAACAAATGAACAAACAAAAACAAAAAACAACAAGAAAAAAACTGGCCACAATATCTCTGTTAAGTATTAAATAAGAATAAATTGACTATTTTTAGTAAAAATACATAGAAGGAAGAGTTATAGTTCTTCTCATTGAGTTTATATACCGATCCTAAGGGTAGAATTTTCACAGAAAAACTGAAAGCAAGTGCATTATTTTTAAATCATTGAGCATTCCTGGGGTGCCTGGGTGGCTCAGTTAGTTAGACATCTGTCTTTGACTCAGGTCATGATCCCAGGGTCCTGGGATTGAGCCCCTAATCCCCTCATGCTCCCTGCTTGATAGGGAGTCTGCTTCAGTCTCTCCTTCTACCCCTCTTCCTGCTCATGTTTGTGCATGCAGTCTCTCTCAAATACATAAATTTTAAAAATCTTTAAAAAAAATGAGCATTCCATAGAGTAGACTCTAGATTTATTTATTTACTTTTTAAAAGATTTTATTTATTTATTTATTATGAGAGACAGAGAGAGAGGCAGAGGCAAAGGGAGAAACAGACTCCCTGAGAAGCAAAGATCCCAATACAGGACTTGATCCCAGGACTCTGGGATCATGACCCAAGCTGAAGGCAAATGCTTAACTGACTGAGTCACCCAGGTGCCCCAGACTCTAGATTTAAATGTCAGTCATAATATTCATAGACTCTCTGGAACCTAAATACAGTACACATTAATTAAAATTTTCCAATTTCTGTTATTAAGATACACATATACAATGCATGTATAGATAATTAATTTGACATATAAATTATCTTTCCAGAGCATAACTGTATAATTTCTCCTACTGAAGTTGGTGATTGATTGCTATAATTAGACTGGGCTTCAACAAAAGCTACTTGAACAAATTATAGAAGAAAAGAAAATCATAAATCAAAATTAACTTGAAAGAAAATTAAAATAAAATGAAACTCACTTTTTATTTCAAATTTTATAATTTATTGAGTTATTTCATTTGGCATCATTGGATCATTTCCCATTAATCAGGAAAGTTCAAACAACCAAAAGAAAGAGCCAATGAAACTTTAAACAGTTAATAACACTGACTTATTCAAATAACAACTTGCAAGAGGCATTTTAGATCAAAATACATTCACCAGTGTCTCATGTTCATTTTCATAACAAAATGAAAAATAGAATTCCATAATCAAAACCAATGTCTTCTAAGTATTCATAGATAGATTAAATAATTTTCATTTATAAATGTAATATATTTGCATTTTAGTTATTTAGAATTGACATTAGAAGTGTACTACAGATATTCTCTCAATTAGAATATTCAATAATAAAGCATATAGTTGGTCAAGTACTGCAGATAAACTGACATCAGAGCATTTGAAACTTTTTTTTTAATAATTTAAACTTTTTACTTAAATTCCTATTAGGTAACATACAGAGTATGTTTTGGTGTAGAATTTAGTGATTCATCACTTACATAAAACACACAGTGGGAACATTTGGAATTTGAGAACCATGAGCTATTTATTGACTTCGTAGCTGTGGTAAGAAGCTGATCTGCTGGTAAATGTAGTAGACATTCAATAAATGTTTCACAATAGATACTAGTTAATGACTTATTTCTGAGTAACAAAAGAATGAAAGTAAGAAATTTAGTAATAATGAGTGTAACAGCCATGTAATAAGCAGTTATTATGTTCTGAATACTTATCTAAAGATTATAAATATAAATATCCATATTCATCCTCTGTCATTTATGATTTACATTCTTTCATCAACCCTGAGAGAGGCTTTTATAATCTATATTTTTTAATGAGGAAACTGAGACTCCAGGAGGTTAAGTAACTCACACATAATCACATATTTGTACATATCAGAATCAGAACTCTAGCTATTTGACCCCAAAGTATCTGTTCTTTTTTATACCATGTTGGATTTATTTTCAACTGCTATTTTCTGCTTCTGGAGTAATTAAATGAGCTTATTTATTCTTAATGTTTACATCTATTAGTCAGTGTTGTTTTCAATTTTTAAGATATATATTATCCGAAAATTGTGGAAAAAAATGAAATCAAATTTCTGATGGAGTTAAAATGTACACATACACACATACTCACATATGTATGTGTATATATGGATATACATATATATAATGTTAGGTAATTTTGAGTAAATATTCTTTTTAATTCCAGACACTGATTTGCATGCTTATCACTCTAGTTAGATTAGAATTTGGATATAAAGGGAAATTCAGCTCTGTGGTTTCAATCTCAAATACATAATATTACTAAACATGCCATATTGAAAATGCTGCTATCTGAATTTTAGTCAATTCATTTAGCTGATATTCAGCATGAATTTGTTTGTTAAACAAATGTCTAGCTAAGTAAAACAAAACACAAATACTCAAACTAAAAATTATAGAACATTTTTCACATTAACAAAAATCTTCATGCTTTAAACTCAATTCTTGATTATATTTTTGAACATCTTAACAGGAAAAAAGGTTAATATGTTGATTTATATATACACATTTTAACACTTATAAGTTTATATATGTACACACACAAACATGTTCACTTAATTTTAAAGTCTATTTTTTTATTTGCTATTAAGAGATAAGTTCCGTTGAATAGTCATAAACATAATAATGACTTGTATGGAACTCCATTCTACCTCATTACATCTTCAGGAAAGCATGTCTGAAAAACAAATTAAACTTGAGGGCAGCACTCTTGTATCATACCAAGAAACAGAACATTACTTTTAATATGAAATATGTATTTAATTACAAATATTTATTTAAAATAATAAAATAAAATATCAAAAATTATTGTTTCTTGTATATTTATTGAACACATAAAATATAACATGTACTATGCTAAGTGCTGTATGTTTATTAATAACAAATTGCCCCATCCTTCTTTATTCTAGTGAGAAATGATAAATGGTCTTTTTTGTAAACCGGATTAAAGAAAATTTATTAACAGTAGAATTGATAATATTAGTTCAAACAAAAAAAGAATCTCATTGACAAAAATTCTTTGTGTCTTCTTGGTCATGATGAAATTGACCTGTATTGTAGAAATGTATCTGTCATTCTAAATATTTACCATTTCCATATAATGACATTTGAAAATCTTTCAACTGTAACTGTTATTCAGATAAGTCAACCATATTTGACATATTTACAATAGGAAGAATGGAGGATGGCCATGAAAACAAATGTCTTTCCAGGTTAACAAGTTGGAAAAACTGATGATATATTTTTATACAGGAAAACACAATAACTATAAAGCAATTATATGTTTATATAAAACGAATAATAAAATTACATTTACAGTTGTAATAAAAGATCTAGGAGGAAAATACCCACTTCACCAGCTCTTCATTTGAACCTCTAACCTCCTACCATGTAAAATGTTTTTCTTGGGCACCTGGGGGCTCAGTGGGTTAAGACTTTGCCTTCAGCTCAGGTCATGATCCCAGAGACCTGGAAAGGAGCCCCACATTGGACCCCCTTCTCAGCGAAGAGCCTGTTTCTCCCTCTCCTTCTGCCTGCATCTCTCCCTCTCCTTCTGCCTGCATCTCTCCCTCTCTCTCTCTTTCTCTCTGCTAAATAAATAAAATATTTTAAAAAATATAAAATATTTTTCTTTCTTAAAGGAACAGAAAAGATTTAAAAATAGGGTATTTGTTGGGTGAATAAGTAGGCCAGAACTCCCTGCCTCTTTCTGGTAAGGTTTTGGTGGCATATTTGTGCTAAGAGATAATATTTATATATCTACAACATTGTCAAGAACTTTCTGAGGGGCACCTAAGTGGCTCAGTGGGTTAAGCCTCTGCCTTTGGCTCAGGTCATGATCCCAGGGTCCTGGGATCAAGTCCTGCATTAGGCTCTCTGCTTCGTGGGGAGCCTGCTTCCCCCTCTCTCTCTCTCTCTCTGCCTGCCTTTCTGCCTACTTGTGATCTCTCTCTGTCTAATAAATAATAAATAAAATCTTAAAAAAAAAGAACTGTCTGAAATCTTTCAATTTTTCATCAGGAGAGATTTTCCTGATGATATTCAGTCCCCTTTCATTTGCTATCCATCTGTAAATACATTCAAACTAGTGCAACGTTACCTTCCTTCTTCTACTTACAATTACATTATTTCTTATCCATAACTATTTGAGGAACATTCATTAACTTTTGAGATAATACAATAACCATAATTTTAGAAATCATTGCTAAGAATGGAATGTAAAAGAGGTTTGTTTATTTGTTTTAATGTTATAAGTACTTCTGGATAAACAGACTAAATAATAATAAGAAATCTAAGCTACAGCTATATTTTTTAAAATAGATAATAATCCAAAATTAGATAATTTTTGAGGCATTTTGAGACAAAGGCCAAATTTCAATAGAATAAATACCTTTAAAATATAGATTACTAAATAATTAAAATTTTCTAGTGACCCATATTGCAATAATAAGCAATACTTGACAAAATTTTAATATATAAATGAAATATGAATTGCATTCTATTGACAGACTTGTTTTAATGTCATTTCTAAATACTGCTTGTCTAGTATTGTCAAAGTCCAGACGTACTGATGGTGATTACTTTTTTTTAAGATTTTATTTATTTGACAGAGAGAGAGATCACAAGTAGGCAGAGAGGCAGGCACAGAGAGAGGGGGAAGCAGGCTCCCTGCTGAGCAGAGAGCTTGATGTGGGGCTCTATTCCAGGACCCTGGGATCATGACCTGAGCCAAAGGCAGAGGCCTTAACCACTGAGCCACCCAGGTGCCCAGTGATTACTTTTTGAACAAGTTCACACATATGTGGACTTAATGTTTCTTGTTCTTTTCCTGCAGATCTGTTTTGTTATTTTGTCATATTGTCATCAAAGTCATGTTATGATTATTGGAGTACAGGGCTAATAAAATGTCAAGTAGCCTAAAATGCAGAGATTAATCAAACTGTTTTCCAAAGTAAGAGCCATGATCAACTTTGATAAAATCTTCAGATTATTTTGTGGCCTTAATTAATTAAACTTTTAACAACAATACTTGAAGTCCAAGGAAAATGGATACATATAAAACAAATTTTGTTAGTACGCTTTTGCATAGTGAACACATTGTTTTAACATAAGAATTTGTTAAGAATTGTTAAATAATAGAATATCAAATAGTTAGGAATGTCATATTTTTTTCATTTTTCTTTATCTGAATTTCCATCTGAGATAATGATGGAAATCTGAATCAAATTCAAACATCTGACACTAATTTTATATTTGTTCCACTATCACATACTTTAAAGGGTATCATAAAATAGCCACAAAATAATTATAATTTCAAAATGTTTACACACAATTTCTTAGAAAAATATATTTTCAATAAATAATATTTACCTAAGTGTTTTCTTTGTGTTGTACAAGGGAAATCATCAAAGAAATGGAAATTGTTTTCCCATATCTTACAACTTCCTTTTCAGAATAAGTAAATGTTCCACTTGGACCCTGTCCTATGAAATGGGGCTGAATCTCACAGAAAATAAATGAGAGGGAAAAGTAAAGAAATCGATATAATGAAAAGGACAGAAAAGTGTACATAGCGTTCTGAAGTGGTGTTTGCTTTTTTTGAAAAACTGAAAGGAAATAAAGCCTTCCACAAAAGCACTAAAATGTTTGTTCCCCATATTCCACTCCACAAACAACGATTTCATTCATCATTCTTTTTGTCCACTGTTTCTCAGCCAGCTGCCGTTTCACTCAGATGCAGAATTCTAGGTCTGTAACTTTCAGATATCCAGCCAGCTCTGTAATGTAGTATTTTCATCAGCACAAGGATGTCAGCTCTTCACTCTGTTTGTTCTTTGCCCTTTTATCATCAGTAAAGCTCGGATGCTGACTTTACCAGCAAAAATGCATATGCCATGTGTTTAGTTCTGATAATGACTATCAATGTTTCATTGTATTTTAAATTCATAATGGAAATAAATTATTAATGAATTGTGATCAACGTGCCATGTGAAATCTGTAAAAACTTAGTACTGACAATGTTGTTGAATTTTATGACAAAGTTACCAGATTGAAAGTCCGTCATGCGTGCCCAGAAAATTTATACAGCCCGTTGCACAGCACAAGAGGTTAGTCATTTTTTTCCTGATTCAACAAATATTTTTTTCAATATTGTTTCAATAGTGTTTTTTTCAGATTTATTGAGAAATAATTGACATACATCACATTGTAAGTTTAAGGCATACAGCATGATTTTGTTATTTACATATTTTGTGAAATGATTACCACAATAGAGTCAGCTAACATCTATCTTCTCGCATAGATGATAATTTTATGATTTACTCTCTCTTAACAATTTTTCTATATATCCTACAGCAGGGACTTTAACACATGTGAAGTAGTATCTCATTGTGGTTTTAATTGGCATTTCCCTAATAACTAGTGAGATTGGGAATCTTTTCACGTACCAGTTAGTTTTTCATGTATTTTCTTTGGAGAAATGTCTATGCAGGTTCCTTGCCATTTTTTAAATTGATTACTTGCTTTTTTTCTATTGAGTTTTATGAGTTCTTATATTTTGGATGCTAAACCTTTATCAGATACATGGTTTGCAATTTTTTTTTTCCTTAACATTCTGTAGGTTGTCTATTAAGTTTGCTGATGGTTTCCTTTGCTGTGCAGAGGCTTTTTAGTTTGATGTAGTCCCACTTGTTTTGTTGTATTTTTATTATTTTATTTTATTTTTTGTTGCTTGTGGCTTAGGTGTCATATCCAAAAAATTATTATCAAGAACCAACTGAGGAGCTTTATTCCTATGTTTTCTTCTAAGTATTTCATGGTTTCAGATCTTACATTTAAATCTTTACTCCATCTGGAGTTAATTTTTGTGAGTAGTGTAAGTTATGAGTCCTGTTTCATTGTTTTACATGGGAATATCCAGTTACCCTGGCACTGTTTATTGAAGAGACTGTCTTTTCTCCATTGAGTATACTTCACTACTTTGTCAAATACTAGTTGATTATACACACATGCCTGGGTTTGTTTCTCAGCTTCCAATTCTCTTCTATTTGTCAGTAAATGCCCTTGTCTTGCTCCTGATCATAGAGAAAAAATTTTCAACTTTTCAGTATTGAGTATTAGCTATGGTCTTGTCATATATTGTCTTTATTATGTTGAGTTATGTTCTTTCTATGCCTAATTTGTTAAGATTTTTTACTGTGAATGGATGTTGCAAATGACTTTTCTGAGTCTATTGAGGATAATTATGTGATTTATTTTTCATACTATTAATGACAACATATGATTGATTTGTGTATGTTAGACCATTCTTACATCCTAGGGCAAAATTCCACTTGATCATGGTGAATGATCCTTTTAATGTGCTGCTGAATTTAGTTTACCAGTTTATTTATTTATTTATTTATTTATTTATTTAATTTTTAGATTTTATTTATCCTTTTGAGAGGCAGAGATAGCAATAGCACACAACCGGGGAGGAATGGGAGAAGGAGGCTGTGATCTCAGGCTCATGAGTTCAAGTCCCATGTCAGGCTCTGTTCTCAGTGCAGTGTCTGCTTTAGATTCTCTCTCCCTCCTCTTCTACCCCTTCTACTCTTGCTCTCTCTCTCTCAAATAAATAAATATTTAAAAATATAAACAAAATATAGACATACTTTACACATGTCAATATTTGTTATGAATGTGAGTGCTTTACTCACATTTTGATCTTAGGTGTTTATAAGCCAAATTTGTATAAGTGATAATTTTGAGGATTATAAATAACAATCAAGGAGAGATTTATGCACAGTACAATGTGCTGTGATAAAATATCTCTTTTTATTATTGACAGGTATATATTCAATAAAGTACAGTGAGGAAATTTGCTCTCTCTTTAATGGTTCTTCACATCTTCATTTTAATTGAAAAATAATTGACCTAAAAATATTCTCTTTTCTGGGGTGCCTGGGTGGCTCAGTTGGTTAAGCGACTGCCTTTGGCTCAGGTCATGATCCTGGAGTCCCAGGATTGAGTCCCAGATTGGGCTCCCTGCTTGGCGGGGAGTCTGCTTCTCTCTCTGACCTCTTTCCTCTCATGCTCTCTCTCTCTCTCTCTCATTCTCTCTCTCTCAAATAAATAAATAAATAAAATCTTAAAAAAAACTATAAAGAATTCTCTTTTCTTATTGCCACCAATTAAGTTTTAAGATTTGATTTATCTTTGATATCAAAGAGAAGATAATTTAATACTTCATAGAAACTGTACTTTAATTTTTCATGTCTGTAATGCAATTAATAAAATTAAATGTTGCCATTCCGTAATGATTCCTTAAAAAAAACACATTTTTGAGTTTTTATGTGTTTGTGTTTTTCAAATACTTTATGCATTTATTCAAAACTGATCAGATATATAAACTACTATTTTCCTAAATTAGCAATGACACAATTACTTTAATGATGGTTAATCCTGATAAAATCATACATTTTAAAGTTTTAATATAAACATTGATAATACATGTTCAATTAGCAAAAGCTTACTTATCACCTATATGACCTCTTCCTAAGGGGGAAGAAAATAAAATTCTTTCTTACTTAGCAAGATACTCAAAATAATGATTTTATTTTCAAAGAGAAGCATGATAAAATTCTAGTCAGATTATTATTTAAATTTGTTAATATGTTACTACACATTCACATCAGTTTTTCTAAATATTTTCTAATATCTCAAACTTATTTTCCTATCTAGTTAACTAATTTATATCAATTCAATTTATGTGATAATTGACTGATGTCAAGTTCTTCTGATATAATTACTTAATGTTGATTGTAAGAAATTAATCTCCTTCCAAAAGATTTGAAAGGTTTTTACAGGGAGAATATTTGAAACTTTCTTGACCTCTACATTTTCATAGCACAACCTTATCTTTATTCTTTCTGCAGTCCTCTATTATGTCATATTTCCTAAATGTCTTCCTACTTAAGAAGGATTTTTATTTTTGTTTTGCTGGGCACAATCTTCTATATAAGTTTATTAAGGCAAGTTGGTTGAAAGTGATGTTCAAATACTTCATATCTTAATTTATTCCATATTTGCTTTATTCATTGCAAGGATAATTAAAGCCTATCAATTTTGTTTAATATATTAGGCAGCTTTGTTATTGAGTGCATGCACATATTTTGTATTCGATCAATTGATCTTTTATATCATGATTTTTTATTTCTAGTAATTTATCTTGTCTTGAGATCTATTTTCTCTAATATCAGCATTGCCAAACCAGTATTATTACTAGTAATTTTTACATGTAAATCTTTTTTCTCTTTTTAATTTTAACCTGTTTGTGTGTGTAGGAGTCAGTTGTGATTCTTTTCTTTTCCTCCCCTTCCTTTTCTTTTTCCTCTCTTTTCCTTTTCTTCCTTCCTTCCTTCTTTCCTCACTTCCTTCCCCTTTCCTTTCTTTCTTTTGTAAATAATACTCACAGACTATCTGGAAAATATACTCTTAAATTGGTTTTTGTTTGTTTGTTTACACTCAATGTAGTTATTGAAATGTTTTGATTTAAGTTCAATTTTTGTTATATAATTTCTAGGTGGCCCATTTGCTCTTTGTTTCTTCATTATTTCTCTTCTACTTTTTTAAGTTAAATATTGTTTGTCTGTTTTACCTGTTCTTTTTTTATATTTTATTTATTTATTTGAAAGAGAGAGAGAGAGTGTGTGTACCAAGTGGGGGGAGGGCAAGAGGGAGAGAATCTCAAGTAGACTCTGTGCTGACCACGGAGCTCAGTGTGGGGCTTGATTACACAACCCTGAGATCATGACCTGAACTGAAACCAAGAGTCAGACACTTAACCAACTGAGCCACCCAGGTGCCCCTCTATTTTATCTAATGACGATCTTTTCTAATGATATTTTAAGTTAAGCTTATTTGTATTATTTTTATGATAATTATTTTAGGAATCCTAATATACTTCCATAATAATTGGAAATATGTTCAAAGGAATGCTATCACTTCATGATTGTTGTAAGAATTTTATGATAATCTATCAATTATATCAATTATTACCTATCAATTATATCAATTATTGCCTTTCTACCCCTTGTATTCTTATTTTTATATTTTTTAGTTCTATAAATGCTATAATTTATTTGCTTTCAACAACAAATAGTCCTTAAGGAGATTTAATTATATAGAGAGTGGTCAGCTTTTCTGAACTCCAGCACCACTGATGAGTTTTTGTTTCATAAAGGACTATCCTATAAATTGTAGGATCCCTAGTATCATCCCTGTTCTCTACTCATTAGGTGCCAGTGCACCTGCTTATAGACATTAAAAAAATAAATGTTTCCAGATACCCAATGTCCTCTGGGGGTAGGAAGACAAAATTGTACTTATCCTTGGTTGAAAACTATTGATAAAGAGCACAAATCAATTATATTTACTAACTTATTTACTTTTTCTGGTGTTTATTACTTGGTTTCTCTTTGATTTGTTTTTAAAGCCTATAGAACTTTGTGAAACACCTCTGACACCAGTTTCCTAGAGATGCCTTTTTTCAGTTTTGTCTCTCTGAAAATGTCTTTATTTATAGGTTGTATACAGTATGTTGACAGTCCTTTTTTACCATTAGTAAAAAAAAATGGGCATAAAATGTCATATAGGAACATATCACATTCCAGTGCTCGCTTCGGCAGCACATATACTAAAATTGGAACGATACAGAGAAGATTAGCATGGCCCCTGCGCAAGGAACATATCACATTCCTATCACCAATGGAGCAGTGGTCTGTTAAAAAACTGTAATATACAAATAAAGCATCTGTTACTTAAAATAGAAGAGGAACAGGATCTAAAAGGATGCCTAAATGAAGCAGTATGTCTTGAGTTGCATATGAGGGGTACTTTAGGAAAGACTCTACTGGAGCTGTGACTAGAGTTGGAAGGTGGGGATGGTGAGGTAGAAGTTAACAGGGGGCGCCTGGGTGGCTCAGTGGGTTAAAGCCTCTGCCTTTGGCTCGGGTCATGATCCCAGGATCCTGGAATGGAACCCCGTGTTGGGCTCTCTGCTCAGCAGGGAGCCTGCTTCCTCCTCTCTCTCTGCCTGCCTCTTTGCCTACTCTCTCTGTCAAATAAATAAAATCTTTAAAAAAAAAAAAGAAGTTAACAAAACACATCCATTTATTTCTCATCTCACAGGTGTTTGTTTGTCCCCCCTCCCCTTTCTTTTATTTCTTTCTACCTGGCTGTTACAGAGCAAAAGCTTACTTTCTTGTACTAGCAATTGAGGCATCACTTTATAAGGCATGATGATGAATACACCACTTTGTTTGATTGTATGTATTGCAGATAAAACTTTGGAGGTGGATCTGACTTTACCCTATATTGTTAAAGTAAGCTGATTATGAAGTGGGTCCATTACTAAGTGGCAGAAACATTCTTGTAATTTTTATCTATTAAATATTATGACATCACACTGGACATTGCATGAAGGAAAAATTCTTAGTATGACCAACGCTACTGCCTGCTGGAAGAAAAAAGATGTAGATTAAAATAATTGGGATGTGAAATAAGGGCAATATGATGGCAAGTACAAAGAAGATGCACAACTGTATCATGATGCCAGGGAAAGGAATAATCACTCTTTACCCACAAGTGTATCTAAGAAACAAACAAACAATATTCAGATATTTTTCTTAGATGTATTAACCACAAATGACTGATGCTGGAGCAGTCTCTTGATTTTTCTGTTGTTGTTGTCTGGAAAAGGGAAATTAGATTCTTGATTTTAGGCTCTCCTAAAGATTGCATCTGGATAATCTGGAGAAGAGCTATGAAACAGCACCACTTTTGTGACTTAACTGACTAGTAACAAGTTGGAGTTATCATTTTGTTTATGACTAATAATCTTTATTTAATACCTTTGAATATCACTGGGTGGACTTTGAACTCTAAGACTGAGCTATATTTAGAAGCAGAATATTGACAATTTCATTGGACAAACAATACTTGAATGAACCCAAATTGTACCCAGGTTATGAACATAAGTATTATCCTAACCTGTCATCAACATGTATTAGCTCAAGCAGCAGTAACTCCACTAAGTCATAGATAGCTTGGGTAGCTTGTTGAATTTATCGAATTAAACTCTTCTGTCTGTTATCCAGGTCACTTCGGATTTTCCTAATTATGCAAATGGGAAAATTGATAGATGAGTTTGGTAATGGATATGGTCTTCTTTTCCAAGACAACAGTTTCAGTACACTTTCCCACTGGTTTCAATACAGATAGGATATTTTAATACTATTGGTTTATTTGAGAAAGACAGTTTTTTTCCTCCCTAAAACAATCTTTGTAGTCTAAACCAATAAGCCACAATAAAGAGAAATTAAATCCTTAAGGACATACACCACATTCATGGTTAAGACACATTTAAAACACTCAAAGAAAAGTAGCCATAAGAAACAACCTATATTCTTATTCTCATCTTCAAGTCCTAGATTAGAATGCAAAGGAAAGGTAATTAGATCATGGAGATCATCATTAAATAGAAAAATAACTGGAAAGAGCAAAAGATGGATTTTATGAGCTGTCAGCTTTATTCCATTGGTGGAATGGGAAAGTGCCTTGGTTCTTTTAGAATACTGGAGTTGAGTCACTAGGTATTCATAGGCACTGAATTGGAGGAAACTGCCTTGGGCTAATTGCCATGTGCTGTGTTAAAGCTAATAGAGTTTTATACTAAGTGCCTGATGAAGCTTATTTAAGTAATGGATATTCCTTTAGGCCAGGAGAAATCCTGAGATACTTTTACCTAAATAAGAAAACGGATGATGAAGGAATAGGGAAAGACAGAGAATAGGATTGTAAAATTTATGAGTAAGAAAAGAAGTAAGGGCTTGGATAAATGGAAGCAGATTTAAAGGTTACTTTAGTTTCTCCTATCAATAACCTAGAATAGCTTTATCTGTATTGTCAAAGGCTAATTGCACATGTCTTTTTTTTTTTTAATTTTAATACCGGGAGACACTATTTATTTTATCATTATGTTCCGCTCAAAACAGCATTTTTAAAAAATATTTTATTTATTTATTTGACAGAGGGAGATCACAAGTAGACAGAGAGGCAGGCAGAGAGAGAGAAGGGGAAGCAGGCTTCCTGCTGTGTTAATTCCTTTTCTCTAACCTTCATGCTGTGCCTGTCTTGCAGGGGAAGCTGATATCCTTCCTTCTGGAAGCTAGCTCAGGAGTGGGGAACCTAAAGATGAATACAGGGGAGACAAAGAGTTGCAGCGCAGCTACTGCCTCACAGCCATCAGGTGAACCACAAGCAGTAATATTTGTAAGATACAAAAGTGCCTGCCTGAATTTCTAAGAGTGAAAACCAAAATAACTATTGCTTCACTTCTGACTTAAAGGGTCTCTTGTGGTCCACCATTCAGAAACAGAGCGAGAAGGGAATTCTGAGCAACACGGTTCAGCCTAGCTCAGTGAACATTTCACAAAGCCACCAGAACCATTAATCGCCAAAGAATCCTTAGCGCACCCTGTTCTTCCCCACCTCACCCACAGGTAATCATTGTCCTACTTAAAGCCATAAATTAATAGTGCCTATTTGGGATTTTATATAAATGGAATCATGCAATATACACTCTTTTGTATTTAGTTGTTGTGTTTGTTTGTTTGTTACTCAATGATTCTGTTTGTTAAATTCATATAAATTATTGCCTTTAGTTGCTGGTAGTTCTTTCTCCTTGCTGTACAGAATGGCCTTGTGTGACTGTGTCACAGCTGATTTGTTCTTTCCACTGGTGGGCATTCAGATAAGCTTCAGTTTGGGCCTATTTTGAATAATGACTCTATTAACGTTTTTTTTTTTTTTAGTGAGCATGTATATGCATTTCTGTCCAGTTAATATGTAGGAGAGGAAATGTAGGATCATATGGTATGCATATACATAACTTTAGAAGATACTGCCAAATAACTTCCAAGAATAGTGTTCAAATTCAAATTAGGGTACCAATTGCTCCATATCCTCGCCAAGATTTAGTGGTATATGTCTTCTGACTTTCAGCCATTGTTGTGGATATATAATGGTAATATATTCTTGTGGGTTCCAGCCTGCCCTAGCTCTCATCCACTTTACATCCATCTTCCCTTCCCGAATACCTGTGCTGTGGACTTCAAGCTCTAGCATCAGACGTGAAGACAGAATTTACAGAGATGGTTTAACCAGCTCCCACAATCAGGAAAGGCCAATTCCCTATAATGAGTCACAATATATCTGACAGATCCCCTAGTTGAGTTTGTCTCCTAACCACTGTTTTTATTATGCAGGTGTGTTCAGTTTTTGAAAATACACTTATTTATTTGACAGAGGGAGATCACAAGTAGACAGAGAGGCAGGCAGAGAGAGAGAAGGGGAAGCAGGCTTCCTGCTGAGCAGAGAGCCCGATGTGGGGCTCCATCCCAGGACCCTGGGATCATGACCTGAGCCGAAGGCAGAGGCTTAACCCACTGAGCCACCCAGGTGCCCCAAATCAGCATTTTTTATTTTATAAAATTAGCTAATAATTTTCATTAAAAATATTACTACTTTTTCCTTTTTTTTAAGATTTTATTTATTTATTTATTTGACAGAGAGAAGGAGAGAGAGATCACAAGTAGGCAGAGAGGCAGGCAGAGAGAGAGAGGGGGAAGCAGGCTCCCTGCTGAGCAGAGAGCCCGATGTGGGGCTTGATCCTAAGATCCCGAAGATCATGACCTAAGCCGAAGTCAGAGGCTTTAGCCCACTGAGCCACCCAGGTGCCCCTACTTTTTCTTCTAAATGATTTAAGGTTCTACTTGCACTCTGCATTTTAAAATAACCATTTAACCATAATATTAGGCACATTTAAAAATATTATAAATGATTGTTTATCAAATAGATTATACAGTGTATTAAATTCTTGTACATGTAAATTTAAATGTGTTGAGATTAACAAATATTTTCTTTAATATATCTGATTAAGGCATAATTCTTATTAATTATGGCTTGAGTGTTTGATCTCATATTTTACTTAGAGCTTCTTGTTATATAAATCAAAAAGTCATGCATGTTTATTAAGACAACAAACAGGTAACCCAGAGTGGTAGATGATTTGTGTAATACATATACATTCAACAAATGACTCATATCTCAAATATATATAAAGAACTACAACTCTGTAAGAGAAAGATAGATCAAGATAGCTCCCCTCCAAAAAAAAAGGCAAAATATTTGAATAGGCACTTTAGAAAATAAAATATCAGAGTAGGCAATGAAATATGAAAATATATCCAATGTAATCATTAGGAAAATAAAAATTAAAACTATAAGAATATTAGGCGAGCTAATTCTTAAGCTAATGAACTACTTTCTTGGAACACATCTTTCATATGCAAACCAACTAACCCTATGTCCTTGGTGCTTGCCCCCAGCCTTACTCTTTCTCTAACTCTAACATACCCAACTGGTCTTTTCCTGACCTAAATTAACCCAAGGCCAAGTAACAAACATCTAGAGATCTCAGTATGGCTGAGAGCCCACCAACATTATTCAAATGAGCAATCCTACACTATTTCCCTGCCTTCCTTTGTCTTTCCCATGGAAAGCACAATAAACGTTCTGGGCCGTGTTTCCTTTCCATCTCCCGACCCAAACTTGATCTTCCCATGGGGTCCTGCATGGTGTGACATGCCCCTTCTCTTGGCAAATATATTACATTCTTCCTTCTATGGCAGTGACTCTCTGTGTCATCACTCAGGCATCTTTCTAAATTAAAATGCTGCAGATACAAGAGACACCCAATTGTCCCTTTTTCCTTTCTTTTAGAGCTCAGCCTTGTTCAAGCAGCAATGAACCTTGTTCAACCAGGGTATGGATTATGATTGGCTTAAGCTCTGTATGATAAACTGATGCTCCTTAATCAGCCTAAAGTTTGATATGTGATCTATTACTGGCAAGGGAATGTAAGGGAAAGGATAAGAGGAGGAATTATGGGGAAACAGTAGTTTCCCTGGTATTCAGGAGACTTACAAGGAGAGAGGACTCTTGAATTCCCTTCACTTTCTTTCCTCTTTTGGCTACTGTCCAATGTGGACCCAAAGTTTGGAATTGTAGCCAATATCTTGCAATCATGAGAAGCAAGTGTGAGGATGGCAGAAAAGCAGGGCAAAAGACCCGAGTCCCTAAGGGCATTTTTGAGCCATTACACCGGAGAGCCCATCTCTGGACATCTTGTTAAGGGCATTACACTGTCTTATGTTTTAAGGTAGGACATTTTCACATTCATTATTTGTTGAACATTTGTATTACTTGCATCAAGGGTAGCCTAATGGATACAACTTTCACATCTATATTTATAAATATATTTTAAAAGCCTGAATATTTTTATATGTCTATTTACTTCCTCAGTTAACAGACAACCAACATGAAGAAATAACAACAGCAAAAAATCAATGAGATCAAGTAAGGTGCCCAGGAATATAGCTTCAGAAAGTTTCAATAATGCCATGGTAGGGAGTTTTCTCTTTAATCTGGTGGGTCTGCAACATCAAAACCACTCATTTCTTATGAAAAAGAGTAAGTACACTGACCTGTTTATTATACATTTCATAAGGTATTTTAAAACAAAACCTATTTAGGTTTGACATATCAACACTGTTTAAAAAATATATTAATTCAGATTTTTTTTTAAAGAATCTAACATTCAGATTGAAACTCAAGTTCATCTTTTGGCAGAAGTGTCAACTGTCTTCCCTTTAATTATAACTGTTAACCTTTATTCAACATATATAACGTGCCAGTACTTGCTAATTATCTTGGATCTATTATGTCATTTAAATCACAGAACACTAGGAAGTATATTTCCCGTATATATTTTCCATTTTTATAAAGGAGGAAACTAAAGTTTAAAGAAAAGTAAGTTATCTAAGCTCATGAAGCTGATCAGCAGTAAACTGGGAAGCAGAGCCTTCTGAACTGACCACAGATCCTGTGCTTCCGATCAGCAGTTTACTGTAACAGCACTAAGCCGAATAAATTCCCTCTTTTACGCCACAAAGTACATTTCAAAATCAGAAAGTAAAAGGGATGCGTTAAGATAAAAAACAAAAACAAGCAAACAAAAACCTTCACAGTGAATGAATGGGTATTCAAGAAGAAGAAGTGCAAATAACCAGCTTGTTTGTGGGGATATGTTCCCTTTTGGTAGTAATCCAAAAATGGAATTAATAGGAATTAATAACACTACCAAAACTTGTTTTCCCTACCACACATTTTAATAATAAATCCAGTGCGGGGCACCTGGGTGGCTCAGTGGATTAAAGCCTCTGCCTTCAGCTCTGGTCATGATCTCAGGGTCCTGGGATTGAGTCCCGCATCAGACTCTCTGCTACGTGGGGAACCTGCGTCCTCCTCTCTCTCTCTCTGCCTGCCTCTCTGCCTAGTTGTGATCTCTGTCAAATAAATTAAAAAATTTTAAAAAATAATAAATCCAGTGCAAACTTGCAGTAAAACAAAGAACACTAATGCACTGCTAGAGTGATTGTAATTTGGCATGAATTTTCTGGAGGAAAATTGTACAAGACCCCAAGAGTCTTTAAAATTTTTACAAGTTAAGTTCTTTCAGAAATGCTTCCTTAGAGAGTAATCAGAGATGTTCTCAGAGTTAATAGAACAAGATGCCCATTAACAGAAGTACAGGGGCACTTGGGTGGCTCAGTGGGTTAAGCCTCGGACACTTTTCCGCTCAGGTGTCATCATCTCAGGGTCCTATGATTGAGCCCTGCATTGGGCTCTGTGCTCAGTGCTCAGCTCAGTGTCTGCCTGTCCCTCTCCCTCCTTATCTGTCCCTCCCCCTCTTTGTGGCAAGCTCAAGCACACCTTCTCGCTTTCCCTCTTAACAAAACAAAACTATTAATAGAAGTACAAAAAAGCACAACATGTAGCATATATCTTAATACAGTGCTCATGTGTACTTTTTATGTTATTGGGTAAATATTTACTGAATAAAGTCTTAAAATGAGATATGACTTTTTATATTTTGTGATGCATTGTCTATTCTAGTGTATTCTAGCTTTGCATATACTTATGGAACATATATTTACAGAGACTGTAGAGAGAGGAAGAGAGAGAGAGAGGGAGAGAAAATGTCAATCAACAAAGTCAGATGAAAAACCCTAATTTTGAATTTTAACAATTCAACTTCATTTCTATCTCTAAATCCTGTGTTTTACACTAAGACATTAATTTTGACTTCAGTTCATCCTATGGATCCCCTTAACGTCTTGTCACACACATGGCAGATTACACAGTCCAGAGTCAGAGTCTAGGGCAGGGCATGGAGGTACGGTTGATGGTTGGAGGGCTGACATATGAGGTAAGTTTCTAAATATCCTACCTACAGGATGTAGCCTCTGACTCTAGTCTCTAATTTGAGAGACAAGCCTACAACTCCATCTCTATAACTTTCTCCAACTTAGGATCAAGAAGTGAGATGTCCTTTATCAGGTTACCTTTTTTTTTTTTTCTAATGTAAAACAAGACTTGTTTTCTTTGTGATTATTTGTTTCTTTTTTTAAAAATTTTATTTATTTATTTGACAGATGGAGATCACAAGTAGGCAGAGAGGCAGGCAGAGAGAGAGGAGGAAGCATGCCCCCCGCTGAGCAGAGAGCCCGATGCGGGGCTCGATCCCAGAACCCTGGGATCATGACCTGAGCCGAAGGCAGAGGTTTAACCCACTGAGCCACCCAGGCACCCCTGATTATTTGTTTCTTTTAGAAATTTAGACATCAAAGTAGGATCCTTAAAGATAATTACACATATGATTTATTTTCTAGGTATTCTGGGGAGCCAGAAAAATAAGTTTCATTAAAAAAACAAACTCTTCCCCAAGTGAAAAAGTTCACTGACCATTTCTTTATTGCTTCTGTCATTTCCCCAGGTTACTATTTTGTTTAGCTTTAACAACGCTCTGTAGTACCTGCAATTTCTGTCTCATCAAGGTCTTGTGATGTTGCTGAGCAGTGATTCCTGAGAGTCCATTTCGTGTCTCCATATCAATTATGTCACAAAATTATGAGCACTATAAATATGTATGGGCACGACCTGTCACCTGTATCATCAGTCCTTGATTGTGGGTCTGTTCTGCTCAAGTCCAGATAAGACCCTTTTCTAGAGCAGGTAGGAAATTCAAAAACTGGAAACACAAGTAGTAACTAATTTCTTGCTCAAATTTCTATTACCAAACTATTAAAAAAAAAGCTTACTTCACATCTTCTTGGATTCTTCTGGGCTTTGGTCATTTACCTTATTTCTTTGTTAGAGAGACTCTACTGCTCTGTTCTACTCACAGACTGAAAGAAAGCTCAGGATGCCGCTGCTGCTCTTTCTACCACCATCCAAGACTGCCCCCACCTGACCTGGAACCACACTGTTAAGGAGACCCACAGTCATGCCCCCAGATGGCTCCGCTTTTACCCAATGCCTGCTCCAAAGTGCTGAAAAACACAGCCCCGAGCTGTGTGTTTGTGGGACCTACAGAGTTATACCCCATAGGTACAATAAGCTCAGACAGGAAAGAGACAGCAGATTAACTGTTCAATCTTCTTTCACTCTCTTATACCAGCAATGGACTGTTGTAAAATGCAGTAGTTCCAAGCAGCCTCCTGGGAGATGTGCCCAAGTGTTACAGCATTGGGTTGTGTTTTGATGCTAAACTGGCACCAGCTTGATGATGCATAGGTTTGTATGTGCTCTCTCTCCTCCTCTGTCTCACTCCCTTTACCCTTCATTCCTATTTCCTGGGCAGTACCCTCTGCTAAATAATAGTAAATAGGCTCTCTACCTCAGGCTCTGTTTTTCATGAAAGACAGAGTGTTGTTTCCTCTTTGGGAGTTTGGCTGCAAGCTCTGTATAGATGCCTACAAATAAGGTATGGATCGCTTCTGCTGTTAAAATGCACAAATCTGCTCTTTTCTCTTTTCCACAGACATTCACTCCATACATCTGTTCTCATGCCCTCCTCTGGGGCCTTGGCCTTTTGTTCAAAAGACATATTTTCTGTCTGTCAATTGAGTCAAGGGACAACCAGAGGTAATAAAGCAAAGGGGAAAGAAGGGAAACGATGAAGAGTATACAGCATATTTTTCCTTCTACAAGCATATGTAAACAAACAGAGACATTGGGGAGATGAAGTAGGATTAAAGGACAGAGAAAATGCAGTAGTTTTTTTTTTTTTTTTAAGACTTTATCTATTTATTTGAGAGAGAATGAGTGAGAGAGAGCATGAGAGAGGAGAAGGTCAGAGGGAGAAGCGGACTCCCCAAGGAGCTGGGAGCCCGATGCTGGACTCAATCCTGGAAGTCCAGGATCATGACCTGAGCTGAAGGCAGTCGCCCAACCACCTGAGCCACCCAGGCGCCCCCAAAATGTAGTAGTTTTAAGGTAGTTTCCTTTAGCTAGTTAGATCGAAGTTAAATTTTTCTTCTCTTCTTCCCACCTCCTTTTTTTTTTTTACCATTAGAACTTATTATATTATTTGAGTAACTAATAAAAATATCCATCACAATTTTGTTATAATATTTTGCTATGTTATGAGAGAGAAGCTGGTGGGGAAAGAAAATAAATCATGGAGTCCTAAAGATGAAGATTACAAAGAAATGGGAGGAGCATAAAAGAACAAGGAATGACTAAAGAGTATAAAGGGAAGAAAAAGGAAAGTAGTGCAATGTGTAGTGCTGGCTCTTAAGTGTACACTCATTTCCAGTCGTTAACCTGAAGCCAGTTATCTGTCAGTTTTAAGGTAGAGATTGTGTTGCCTGTTCAGGCAAAGCTATTTACTTACAATAAACTAGTCTCCCTGATGTTACTCAAAATAACAACAAATGTAGAGCAGAGTGTGTGCTCTGTGAAAGGGAGATTTGACTGATCCTTCTTCGTTCATGTGTTTATTTGGCTGGAAGGCATCTCCTGCCCTCAGGAAAAAGGGAAAGGGCATACTAAAAATGTTTTGAGGTTCCAAAGACAAGGCCTGAAACATATCAGTGGGTTTTTGGAACTCCTCTCTAAAAAGATAGTAATAAATGCATGAGGGTACAATGCCCCAAAGAAGTAGCCACCAGGAGAGATGGGAAAATGTGGCTTTATCTGGGCTCAGAATAAGAGTTGGAGTCTTCAAGGATAGAAGCTGTTTAGGGCATGACTTATGTCTGTCCTGAGAAGTTTTCCCGACCCATGGACCTGAAGTAAAGCCAAAATAATGGAGCATTTCAACTAAAAGCATATTATTGCTGGGCAAAGATTGGACACTGTTAGGTAACTCAGCCTCACAAGTTCAAATGTCAAGAGTGTCACTGTAACAGTACCACCCAGCCCTTGAATAATCCAGAACCACAGTCGACAGCAACAATGAAATGCTTAAACATTTCATTTTAAAGTTCCCCGAACTTTGCAGTAGGACTTAAATAGTGTCCCCACCTTTACTCACATGGAATTGGAAGCAGACAGGAAGAGGAAATTCTGGAATTCTTCTAAAAGGAAATGTTGATCGTGATAGAGGCGGGTGATTATCATCAGTGCTTAACAATAAAAAGAAGTGATAATTAAGAGGTGTCCATTCAAGATTTAGTGAAGCAAATTATATTGGATTTATTTATAATTATTATGCTTTCTCAGTCTGTGTGTTTTACTCCCACTTTCTCCACCCAGTATCTAAGTACATATTTAATAATAGATTCAATAATTATTGAAGTAAATGCTACAGATAACATTTAATACACATTTAAGAAAAAATAGGGGCTCCCAGGTGGCTCAGTCAGTTGAGAACCCAACTCATGATTTCAGCTCAGGTCTTGATCTCAGGGTTGAGAGGTTCTCTCTTTTCCTCGCCTTCTTCCACTCCTGCCCTCTCAAAAAAATAAAAAGAAAAAATAAACAGATCCCAATTAAAAAAAAATAACAAACACTAGAGAATATAGAAAATATGGTGATGATAGCAAAAATCATCTGTTATCTCACCACCAGATCAGAACTCCTGCTAATAGGTCCTATATTTCTGGTGCTGTTTTATTCATTCTACTTTTTCTTAAGAACTTTACCTAAGATGGGAGAATTGGTATCCACATTAGTCATGGTTCTCCAAAGAAATAGAAATAGAGAGACTGAAGGTAGTAATTGTTTCTCATAATTATGGAGGCTAAGGAGTCCCAAGGTCATCTAGCTGAAACTGGAGAACCAGGGAAGCTGGTGATATAATTTGATTGAGTTCAAGACCTGAGAAGGGGGAAATCGTGGGTGGTGAATGGTATAAGTCCCTGTCTGAATCTGAAGACCTGAGAACTATAGAAGACGGGATGTCTGAAGGCAAGAGATGCTGAATATTCCACCTCAAGCAAAGACCAATTTCATCTTTCCTATGCCATTTACTTCATTGAGTTCTTCCATGGATTGGCCGATGCCTGCCCACATTGGTGAAGGAGATCTTTATTCTGTCTGTAGATTCAAATGTTTATCTCTTCTGGAGATATCCTCAAAGACATAGTTCAGAAAAAGATTTTACCAGCTATCTGGACATCCCTTAGCACGGTCATAAAATTAACCATCACAGTATCTAGTTTTGTTTATTTGTAATATGCATAATTAATTCATTGTATCTGTATAGAAAATAATTCATTAATAATCTGCAGATTATCTGTATTTCCTTATAAATTCCTTAGACGTGTCTGTAAGTTTTGCTTATGATCATGTTTTGAGCATCTAGGTTATGAGCTTGTAGCACCTAATCCAGTTTGGGTATACTAATTTGCTGGGGCTGCCATAATCAAGGACCACAGATTGAGTGGATTAAAAGATAGAAATTTATTTTCTTACAATCCTAGAGACTTAAAGTCCAAGCTCAGAGTGTTGACAGTGTGTTTATTCTGAAGCCTCTCTCTTTGGCTTGTAGATGGCTGTCTTCTGCGTCTCTCTTTACAAGGTTTTACCTCTCTGT
The DNA here is from genome assembly GCA_004024625.1 of Mellivora capensis. Taxonomy (NCBI): domain Eukaryota; kingdom Metazoa; phylum Chordata; class Mammalia; order Carnivora; family Mustelidae; genus Mellivora; species Mellivora capensis. Next base: position 31,627 of record PISX010000752.1, on the reverse strand, counting down.
TTGAGTGCTAATTTCTGATAGACACTCTAGTCATTGGATTAAAGCCCACTCTAATGACTTCATTTTAATTTAATTACTACTTTAACGACCCTGTCTCAAAAAACAGTCACATTCTGAGGTACTAGAGACTAGGACTTAACCACATGAATTTGGGGGAACACAATTTGGTTTGTAACACTGAGATACACTTCTGAATTCACAATTAATGAGCTACATGTCACTAGGCAAATTACTCTATCTCTGTCCTGTTTCATTATATACATATTTGAAATAAATAGAATGTAATAGCATGTTGTAAGAAGGAAATGATAAAATGTAAAACACTGTAAAGTAATTGAAATACGTTGCATAGTCAGAGATGTTAGAGAGATGCCTCTTTGTAGACGGGTATACCTTTTAGCAAAATGGTAGATTTAATCAGAAATAGTATTATGAGGGTCCAAATACTATAGAGTAGGGAAATTTTAACAAGACAACTGTTAGTATTATTGCGCTCTTTTGTTTTATCTTTACTGTTACTGAGAAATTATGATTCTGGATTGATATATAGTCCCTAGCCTGTCATCATCATGGAATCAGAGGATCTGTCTTACCTACTTTTATAATTGGACCATCTGGTATGGGGTGTGCCACTTAGGTATTCAGTAAATAATAACTGAGTAAATTAATAAGTTACCTTGTTTCATACTCTTAATGGATTAGAATAGAGATATATGAATATTCCTTAAAGAGATGTTCAATTTAAAGCATTCATCATTTAAAATGCTTAATATTACTTGTTCTATGTGATGTTCATATGAACTCAAAAACAAGAGTTCCTTCAAAATAGAGTTTGCATAGTCTGAAAGAAATAAGGAAAGTAGAAATTCTTAGACAAATTTGTTGATGTTCACAAAACCATTACCCTATGGGAGATAGAGACTTAGTGGTATGAGTATTTGAGTCTTTAGAACCTAAACTCAAAGTTACCCCTAATGTAGAGATGGATGGAGACATTGAAATCTTTGTGTACTCAATCAGTGTGTCATTGAGACTGATTTTTCATTTTCAAAGACTTAATTTGTTGATAATGACTCCCTTTATATTTCTGTTTTACATTTGAGAGATGATGTACCTTTATGTGAATCTTAAATAATTTTTAAGACTATTCTTGCTATAAATTAATTATTGACATTCTAACATAATAAGAGATTTTCTTCACAATTTATTACAAGCTGCGTTAATATTAATTTTTTCCCCTTAAAAAAGAATTTATTCTCGGGAGCCTGGGTGGCTTAGTTGGTTAAACAACTGCCTTCCACTCAGGTCATGATCCCACATTTCTGGGATCAAGTCCCACATCAGGATCCCTGCTCAGCGGGGAGTCTGCTTCTTCCTCTGCCTCTCCTCCAGCTCATGTTTGCATTCTCTCTCATTCACTCTCTCTTTCTCCCCTCTCTCGCTGAAATAAATAAACAAAATCTTAAAAAAATAATTTATTGTTTATGTTGACAAATCATGTATTTGATTGCATAAGGCTGAAGATCAAAATAAGGAATTGGTAGTCATTTAAATAATAATTTCTCTTACTTAAGATTTCTTTTGAAATTTCTTTGTTGGTATTTCCTTTAAAATTACCACATGTGTTATTAGAGAGAACTAGTTTTGTCTTTATTTTTAAAAAAACATAATTTTCTGCAGTTCTTCATGTATTTGTATTAATGTCCAAATACTTTTATGTAGATTGACCTTATTTGAGCAAATAGATTAATTTGGAAATGACATATGATATAAATTCATAAATAACAAGATAAGTAGCTGATCTTGGAGTTCTTAGAGATCATCTCACAGAACAGAAAACTTGGATAATTCTAATTCACATTTTTAATCTTTTTCTGTCACTGCCAGTGTTTTTAACATTACTGAGTACTACTAGGTAAAATATCAATTATATATAACATTCTTTCTCTTCCTCTAAAAGTCCTTCAAGGGAAATATTTTGTTCTTCTCTTTTTAGGTGAAGAAACAAATTCAAAGAGTTTAGGTATCTGGTTTAAATTCACACAGCTATTCGTGGGAAACCTTGTTTTTCAAACTTTGTAGTTTGCTCAACTGTATTCTTTTCATAACAAAGTATTCTTTCATCCACTGGATACATGTGATTGATATGAACTTTTCATAGCAAAGTGTGTCATTACCCACTAGATACAGATGATTTATTTGACAGCTTTAATCTCTTGAGACCTTGGAAGTCTCATATCTACTTCAAGTAAATTATGTAATCTCTTGAACCAAATAACTGACTTGGCATTTAATTCCATTCTTCCCCAAAGGTTTAACAAACTTTGTATTTTGGCTAGTTAAACAATATAAATGTTTTTGATAAGAATTCCCATTTTATATATCTATCTATCTATATATATATAGATATATATATAGATATATTTTTTTTTTCCTTTAGAGGATTTTATGCTACTGTGTCTCAAAGACAACTTAGGACATATGCTTCCAGTGCTGTTGACTGCATTCATGTTATAATACTGAAAAATGTTCTTCGTGTTTCAAGGCCATTCTTGAAAATCTCTATAGATTTCAAACAGTCTCTTCAGTTTGACATGGAAACCAGAAGACTGCATTTATTCCTTCCCTTCCTTAAAATCCAAAGTACACAAAAATAATCAAAAGCAGTTTTTTAGGGTTTTATGAGAAGTGGGAAACAAGGGACCTGGGACTTTAACTCATTTCTGAAAGGTCTAAGGCAGTTGATTTCATATTGAGTGATATACCAATAGCATCATTAGCCACAAGAGAAACAAGGAATTGGAGAAGTCCATGGATGTGGAATTGTTTCTTCCATGTTGAAACCTGGAAACACCACAGTCTTGGAGTGGGCAAATCTAATAAGTTGGAATAGGCTGATTACATTTCTGAGTAATAACAAAGAATGGCTGCAACGACACTGACCTACAGGATCAAGCAAGTAATGAACTTGGATACGAATAAACACCTAGTGTGGGTATGGCCACTTTAGAATTAAGTTATGATTGTTTGGGGAACACAGGTGGGAAGTGGAGGGAGTGTTCCTGGCCCATATATCCTAAAGTGAAACCAGTCAGCTGGCATGTCTCACTGGCAAGTCATGTTGTATATTCTCATTTGAGAACTTAATAAAAGTGTTCTTAGACATAAGCAATTAAAAATTAGTATATGCTATGGTGTGAATGTGTCCCCTCAGATTCATATGCTGAAATTGTAACCCCCATAAATCCTGGTACAAGGAGGTGGAGTTTTAGGGAGATGATTAGGTCAAGAGTGTTGAGCCCTAATGATGGGATTAGTGTCTTTATAAAAGAGACCCAACAGAACTCCCTGTCCCTTCTGCCATGTGGGGATAGAGCTAGAAGATACCACTTGTAAACTAGGAAGAGGGTTCTCACCAAAATGCTACCATGTTGGCACCTTGATCTTGTACTTCTCAGCTTCCAAAACTGTGATAAGTAAATCCCTATTGTTTATAAGTTACCCAGTCTGTAGTATTTTTGTTAGAGCAAATTGAATGGACTAAGGCAACATGTTATTTGTTCTTTCTGACACAAAGAAAAGGTTGGGAGAGAGCAAAGAATATGTTCTACCAAATGGAAAACAAATCCAAGAAAGAATACACAAAGTGATACAACACTGTAGTATAACGAAGGAAAGGCCTTAGAAGGAATGACTCTACATCAGAACAAAGTGTCCCAAGTCTGGAGGAAAATATCAAGAAAACAATAGGTGCATTGTTGTTTTTAATTAATGGAACATATCACAGACCTTGCTATTGTCTCTTCTAATGTCTTCTCTTTTTCTCTTTTTCATAGTAATGAAAGTTTTACCTCAGCGCATGATGGTGAGGAAAAAAATTATATTAGCTTCCTTACAACCAACTCTGGCCACATAATTAGTTTCCGGTCAATAAATAATAAAACAAACAGTAATTGTGTTAAACAATGTTACTGTGCTTCTTATTTTACTGTGCCAGGTACTATTGCTAGTGCTTTATAAATGGGAGCTCATTTGACAATCACCACATCTGTTGGAGGTAGGTACTATTATTTAAATTTTACAGATGGGAAGCACTTTAGTGTCTTAAACAAATTAACACTGAATTAATAAAGTACATTATATGTGCAATTTCTTAGTGCTATACTTGAAACGCAAGGCTCATACCTATCTCCTCCTCACTTTCCCTCTCCTACTGGCTAGAATGTTCCAGTAGCTGGGGAAGACCTTTTAGACTGCAAGATGCAAACCTAATGATAACATTGGAAGTTGATCAAAACAAAAATAACCTGAGTCCCTAAAACATGGAGATGACATACCTCTGTGTTGTGTTTTAATATTTTATTTATTTATTTGAGAAAGACAGAGATAGTGACAGAGATAGCACAACCAGGAGGGAGCAGGAAAAGCAGGCTCCCAGCTGAGCAGGGAGCCTGAGGCAGGGCTTGATCCCAGGACCCTGGAATTATAACCTGAACCCAAGGTAGACACTTAACCCACTGAGCCACCAAGGTGCACCTAGCCACCTAGCCTTTTTTTTTTTTTTTTTAAGAGTAGATTATTAAAGAGAAATAAGTTTTTGTCTTTTAACCCAAAAATCACTGTTTTTCTGATAATTGTTACAGCAACTACATTTCATTATAACCAGTATGATATTATTAAAAAATTGGATATTAGCAATATGGTAATGACATGTTATTCTCCTGTCAACAAAAAAGAAAAACAATTAGAAATTTCAGGAAAAAATGTTCTAGAATCATGGTACAATGATAAAGCAAAATAAAATATGGATTGATTTTTAACAATGTATGGGATATAAAGATGGGTGAGGAGGATCTGCCTTTGACATTTGGAAATTATACCTATTTACATCAGAGAGCACCTGGGGGGGGTAGATTATGTCCACTTCTCTATAGGTCCAACCGCAATAGTTGTTTTAGTCATACAGAAAGTGCTCATAATTTTATGCTTTCCTTTTTTTTAATGTCTACACTTAACCTATAAACACAGCATGGCACCAGTGTGTTAACACTTTTATATAAAACATATACACCTTGCCAACCTAAATTTTTATTTGTTTGTTTTTTAAGCTGGAATAATTAGGAAAGTAAAAAGCTAAAATTTGGGGGAACCTGGGTGGCTCAGTGAGTTAAGCCTCTGCCTTCAGCTCAGGTCATGATCTCAGAGTCCTGGGATCGAGCCCCACATCAGGCTCTCTGCTTAGCGGGGAGCCTGCTTCCCCCTTCTCTCTGCCTGTCTCTCTGCCTACTTGTGATCTCTCTCTCTCTGTCAAATAAATAAATAAAATCTTAAAAAAAACAAAGCTAGAATTTGAAAAGTAAAAAAAGGATACTAGATATTGAGAAAACTTTAACAGCACAAATTTCTTCATCTTATTTAAAAAGAAGCCAAAATATACTGCTTGCAGTTAACAAGATAAAGGGGCTTAAATATTTTATGTAAAAGATTAAAGTAATTAATAGAAGAAATTAATAATAAGCCCACAGAGATGTTTAAGAAAGAGAAATAGGGTTTATTTATTATTCTCTTTTTTTCATAGTAGGGAGTTAATTGAAACTGAATTGACAAATCAAGAAGTGGAGTCAATATATAATATAATGTGACACGGAATCAACAGATGAACCATTGAACTGAGAATCTTGAAATGTGTTGCCTTGGGGCAGTGTCACTGGGGATGAAGGTGACAGACTTCTGTAATATTTATTTGTTATTATGTGCAACTATTTATGTTGCAATAAAATAGTCCATGTGGCAATCATCTTGTGTTTTTAGTTGTTCTAGTTGATAGGAGTTCTCTGCCAACATCAAATGCACTCTATTTACCTGGGATCTATCTGTCCCTGATTTTTGAAAAATTATAATAACTCCCTTTCATTCCCAGTCATTCAGCCAAAAGAAGCTAAACCACTCAAGGCTTTTTTTTTTTTTTTATTATACAAAGCAATCTTGACACATAAGCTACAGAATTTCTTAAACTTAAATGTTGAGATAAACAGTTCAACTCTGTAAAATGAGTAGCAATGCTCTTGATATGATTTCAATTTTGTGAGTGGTATTAATTAAACATGAATTGATACCCGCATGGTCATCAATGGTAAATGATGAGATATGTCTCTTTCACCCATATATGGCATTTATAAAATGGTTCAACTTTGACAACTGTATAACAGTTAAGGTGAAAATGTCAATTTTTTCTATATTCTGGGGGATATTTTTCAGGTAAGCCTAACTGCTGTCATGAGGTTTTTATAATTTTTATTAAAGTATAATGTGTCTATGGAAAAGCACATGTATATTACATTTATAGTTTGATGAATTTCAGTCACCATTTAATGGGAGTAAGATAAGACATTTGTTGTTGAATTTAACCATAGCTAGAGAGTTTCTTATGGAGAAAGAGTAATTAGAATAAAACTGAAATGCCAAAATCACAAGTAATTTCAACACAAGATGAAAAAGTTTAAGGACGAGTGTGTTGTATAACCATGAAAAAAGTGACTTGAAAAATTATTTTATACTGTAAACACTGAGCTTTTTAAGTAGTAGTTAGGACTATAGAGTTTTGTGTTAAAAAGTAGGTGTTCATGTTTCTGGTTAGGGTGGGAAGGTTGAAAATGTGAATGAATTCTAGTCTCTTCTATTTGTTAAGCTTTTAATACAATGATGTTTCAGGGAGCAGAGAATGAGAAGAGATTTAGGATGATTCAAAACTTTTTCAGAGTAGGTATTTTTCATAGCTCTAAGACCAAAAGTTAGAAAGAAAAGAAGAAAGATAAATTGCATGTAATACCAAAGATGGGATGTAGGTGTTAATCAATGTGAGCAGAGAAACAGAAAAAGACCTGCAGGCTTTGATGTTTTAGTGAGATTGTCATTTATTAGCTCTGTTAACATAAAAAAGTTTATTTTCAATAAACGGATATGTTCAAGCCAGATATAGACAGATACCTTTTTAATTGTTTCTTAGGGGATTAAAAAAAGCAAAAACTAATCAACATTTGCATTTCAAGTTTATAGAGAGGTGGAGAAAATGTAAGATATATAAAACCAAGATTTTTGTTTTTCTTTTGTCACTAAAAGTAGGAAAATATTAAAGAAAAAATTTGTCTCTTTAACAAGTAATAATTTTCTCTCTCTTTCTCTCTCTTTTTTTTTTTTTGAGGTGTATTATGAAAATGTACTTCTTTATGCCCAAGCAAATCCCAAAGCAGCTGTAAGTCTTGGTTCCAAAAGACCTTTCCCCTTTAGCAAACTTATCTTCCAGTTCCATATTCCTGGGGTGGCAACATGTGCCAAAGCTTTCAGTAACTTAGATTCTCCTTGGCTGAAGCTAATTTTTTAATGCCATTTGTATCTATAGTACACTTTCTAATTATCTTTAAATTTTAACTGGTAGTAATCAGTACACATTTCTATAACAATTTATATCTTTTATAAAAGAAAATTATTTTATTCATGTAGATTTTATTATGTTAAGGTTGAAAGAATTCACTAAAAAAAAAAAAAAGGTTTCCTAATGATAATACTGGATACATTCTAAAATAAATGATAACACTATTTAATTTACTACCTGGAGCATGTATTTTATGTTATATAGGATTATGAAATGACTTAACCCATCTTCTGGGAAAGGGGAACATTTCCCCACTAATAGCAAAAATGTGTATGTGTTAGGTAGGCACATAATTTGTTACAGGGGTGGACAATGAACAATCTATGAACAAATCCTGCCTACTGCTTGTTTTTATAAATTTGTATTGAAACATAGTCACACTTGTTCATTTATGTATTGTCTTGGCTGATCTTCTGCTAAAATGGCAGAGTTGAGAAGCCGCAACAGAGACGTGAGGCTAGGAAAGCTTAAATTAGTCCATACTGGCCCTTTACGAAAAGGTTTGCAAAAAAAAAAAAAAAGGTTGCCAAATCCCGTTCTATTAGGTGTTGTTCCACTTACAGAAATTACAGTTTAAAAGTTATAGTATATATAGCTGTTCCTCATTCAGTATAATGAATATTTCTGAAGAGTGTATCTCTATATTCATTATTGTTATGTGTGCTTAATCATATGAAAATACAGAAAAACTTTTTTTCTAAGTGTAGCCACATGAGCAATCTTATTTATACACTATCTTTAAAGCAACATTGATGTCATATTTTCTTAATTATAAAAATTGCATCTTAAAATTTTGTGTTGCGATTTAAAAATTCAAACTCACTTTTATTTGCTTTTTATTAAAGCCATTGTTTATCCTTGCTGGTGGCTAAGAGTCCTCAAATTTTAACAAAACAAAGTATATTGTTATCTAATTAGATTTTCTAGTACCCCTTATTAATAACTACATTTTAAGGTACTATTTAGTGATTTTACAATTTCATTTCCATGCAAAAAACTACTTTTTGTCAAGAGATACATCATATAGAGAAACACTAAAAAAAGAGATACATTAAAGAACATTAAAAAGAGACACATTAAGAGGGACATTAAAGAGATACATTTAGAAAGAGATACATTTAAGAGATACATTAAAGAGATTAAAAAAAACACACAACTCTGTATGCTCTTCGTGTGTGGGAACCAATAAATAGACCCATAGATGGTATATAGATATTTATTTCTGCGTATCAAATGCTGAGCATAAAACCTTAAAACAAAATTGGCAATACATAAATTTTATTCAAATAATCTAGATAAAAATAAGTGATTTCTTCTGGAAATTCATTTTTTATTTATAATATTTTGAAGAAAACAACAGAAAAAATGTAAAAGTCAGAAAGATAGCAATAACTGCAATATCTTTTCTGTTGAAAAGTTTATATCATTTTATGAGTAGCTGTTTATAAATCATTGCTTCTTTCATTCTACAAAAGCTGCAATGTCTCAACATTAAAGTGAAACATTGAGACATACTTCACTAGCCACAGTTATTAATTAGCAAAGTATTTAGAATCTTGGTGGAGACATGATTGTGTGTCTCTCAATAGATAAGCTCTCACTAATAATACTTAACTGGTAGATAACTATGCTAACCATGTAGTTAATAAATCAAAGGGCCCCAACCTGAGAACTCTGTGCCTATTAGATCTGTAGGGTATACCAGCACCTTTATTATTAGAAAATTCCTTATTTTGGAATAGTGGTTCTCAAACCTGACATGATTTTTTTTTTTTTCTTCAAGGGACATTTGACTATGATTGGAGACACTTTTGATTGTCACAACTTAGGTCTGGGGACAAGTTAGACTAGGACATAAAAAGCAGAGGACAGGGATGCTGTTGAACATTCTAGAATTGATAGATGGTCCCACAATAAAGGTTGTCCTGCCTCCAAATGAGAAACCCTCTTTTAGAAAATTTAATATTGGGTGTTCTTTTACTAAGCAAGTTTCTTTCAAAGCTCTGTTTATTAAAGACCTTGATACATTTTAAAGCATAAAGCAGTAGTGAAAAGTCTACTATTAGTACTCTGGGTATAAATTGGATTATAATGTTTAACCCACCCAGAATTTAAGTGACAAATTGTGTCAAACTGGTATGTGTTTCATTAGCATCTTTCCCTTGAGCCATTATGTTTATCATTCTGAGTGAAAAAATTTATATTTAAAATGTGATTAAACATAACTTTAAACTTATTTTAATTTACTTTCTAAATTTAAATTAATTTTAGAGCTATCGATATGTAGTAAATGTGGTAAACATTTTAGCTTCAAACCCATTAATATGTATAAAGACATAGAATCTTAAACTTACTTCTTACAAAATTCAGTTAATCTCAAGTAATTTGTTTAATCTTTAAAATGACAAAAAATTTTTGCTATGATATCATGGAGAATAAATTATGTACATTAAATGTAATTTAATTACATTTTGTTGAATTTTTTAAAAAGACCAAGAATTTGTGTAAACACATTGAAAAAACAATTTAAAAGTTTAAGAATGATTATTTGACTTTTGTTGAAATTTTTTAAATGTTGCTGTCATGTACATTTTCAGTAAAATTTAATTATGTTGATTTATTTTTCCAAAATGACTTTGTGTTTACAAAGAAACTTTTATTTTTCTTACTTTTTAAATACATAAAATGCAAATACCATGAAAGTAGAAATTTTCACATAGGAAGAGTTAACATGCTTGAGTATCACAGAATTCTTGATTTTGCAGATTGATGATTTTACTAGTTTTGGACATAGTTGTTCTTTATCTCTTTGAATATTGCTTCTATCTCATTCTCTGTTTTCTCCTTCTGGAAATCTATTATACCTACTGCAAAATTTTCAAGACTTGGTATGTTTTTATACTCTAAAATTTTATTTTTAATATATATTGTTCTTTTTTCACTTTGAAAAAGTTTGGGTGATCTGTCCTCCAGTTTAATAATCCTTATTCTGCAAGGCCCAATCTGTTTTTAAGATGACCTGTTTCATTACTGATTCTCTTACATAGATTGTAATTATCTGCTGAAATCTATCATTCTTCCACTTATTTGTTCACTTCTTCTGATTTTGTCTGCAAATTAATTATATTTATTTCAATAACCTTATCTGCTAACTTCAATAAGTAGATCATCTCTACAGAAGCTCCTTTTGTCTTTTTGTTTGTTTGTTTGTCTAGCTCATTAGTCATATTTTCTTGACTCATCATGTCTGTTTTGGACGTAGTGTGTAAAAGAACTGTTAAGGATCTAGATGTTCTTATCTTGCACAAGAGAGCATTCTCTTTGTACTCTGTGAAGTAGATAGAATGAATGGCTGATCAACGTAATCTAATTGGGTGTTGGTTGGGAGAACCTTACAAGTTTCAGTCTATTTTTGGCTTATCTCGTTCTTTATATGTGACTGTCCTTGGGTTTTGATTGTTTGACAGATAGCATTTTCTGAAAGACAAAAGGAGGTTGACCTCTGCCTTTTCATAGGTTCTTGGCAACACTTAAGACTCCAGAATCGTAGAGCTTCAAAGTATGGCAAATTACTTAAGGGTGGAATTGTGGTACTTCTTAAATAAACACAAAGTATAAAAAAACTTATAATTACAGTAAAAAGAACTATTTTTCCCTAAATATTTGTAAATAAGTTGCAGATCTGATGCCTCAAATAGGTCACTATAAATTTTGGGTTTGAAAGGACTTTTTCCTGTATGATATAATCACCTATACGATATGATCATCAAAGAGTAAAACTAACATTAACAGATTATTACTATATAATCCACAAATTTTTATCTACTTTGACCATTGTAATAGTAATGTCTTGATAATAAAGTCAATCAATCATGAGTTCCATAACCTTATCTTGATTTTCAAAACTTTGAGATAACTCAGTTACTTTATGTTTCAATTTTTTTTTTTTTGGTAGATTATCCCTTAAACAGTGCTTCTTTGTGGATAGTTTCAGGTTATGCATCTTTGCATGAATATCCTAAAAGTGATGTTGAATTCTAAATGCATTCTATCAGATGGCAAAGAACTTCAAATCATTCCACTACTGAGAATTTTTATTTAGATCACTGGATCATAGTAATATCGGCTAGGATTTTTCATGGTAAAATCACTATTTTTTTTCTTGCCAAAATAATTATTTTTTGTATAGAAATCATTTGAATCTACATATATTTTTCTTTACAAAAGTTTCCACTTAGTTCTTTATATCTTTATGGACACATTGATTTTTATTTTATTCAATGGGTTATAATTTGTTGCCTCAATTGTTTATTTTGAAACTCAAACCATCGTCAATTTGGCTAGTGCTAGCTTCTGTGTCTTTTCAACATATCCTCCCACCCAAACACACACTTTTTTTAGCACATTCTCACTGTATGGTACAAAGGATGTTTCCGGTATCATCTTGTACTTTTCTTGTCCAGGCTTAGAATAGGTCATTCCTCCAAGAAGCCTTCCTGTTTGTGTAAAATGGCATATAGAAGCTAAAATGTAGGCAGTAGGTAGACTGAAAAATTCTGGACTATTACTGCTTTTAGGTACTCTAAAGAGACAAAGCCAGACCCAAACGTGTATGTGCATATGTATATGTATGTATGTGCCTGTATTTGCAAATCTACGTGGATGCCTCAATTCCACAATTATTGCATATAATATATAGTTATTCTAAAATGTCACATATGCATCAAATTCTGCCATCATTTATCAAAGATTTAGATTACTTTTATTTAGATAGAAAAATGAAAATTATAATAAACAATTGTGGAAAATACACAAATGCAGTGTGAAGGTACCTGCTTATACCTATAGATATTTTTTAAAGATCACTCTTTAAAAACTTCAATAGTTATTTTTTATTTTATTGCAGATTTAATTTGTATATTTTTGCTCACAAAGAATCAGTAAAGGCCATGGTGCTTGACTTATTTCATAATGGGTTAGTGTAAAAAGCCTCAAAAAATAAACCTATACAGTGATAGAAATTGAAATATCAATTTTTCTAATGTATTCATCATTGGGGGCTTCTCACACTTTGCTTGCTTGTTTAAGAGAACATACACAGTTTTATGTAACATTTGTTTCATTTTACAAAGATCTTATGGGCAATGTAGGAACTAATTATTATTTTCTTCTACTACTTTTCTGTGATTCTTTAACAACAAATCCAACGTTTCAAAACTATAATTATATTCTAATTTGGTTTAAATAAAGCAATCTGGATCCAGTTTTCATTTCTTCCCTTAGGAACAAAGAAAATGCAAAGAAGTGTTCAGAGATGATATAATTCCCAGTGCTATTGTCTTCATGTCCAGGCTTCCCACTGTTTGCCTCATTATGATTTTATACATCGTGGTATTTTCAAATATCAGAAAAAGTGTTGATAATTATCTTAAATATTTTAAGAATCTACTCAAAATGGTACTTTTAAGAAAGATAAATTTCAGAATGCTAAGTCATAATAGAAAGCCAAGTACTAAAATAAACTTAGAACTGTTAGCCACTCTTCAAACCTTAAAAGTTTAGAAATGACAATGGTACATCTTATGATTTTTATGAAGTTGAAATATTGTCGATTCATATAGATCTAATTTCCAAGGATAGTTTAAATTTGCGCTTTCTTTCCACACATTTGGGCAGTTTTCAGAAGTATTAAAAAAATCCTACGGCTATCAGAATAAATATCTTTAAATATTTTATTTTAAACATTTATTTGCTTCTAAATTTATTTCTTAATTCACCCCTTCATTATTTCATTCCATGTTATTTACTGACTATTTATTTTGGCTCAGACAACATGCTTTTACTGGGTATATGAAAACAAATAGAGGATAATTGTTCCTGAAAATAACTCAGTTCATTAAGGAAAGCTATAAATAATTAACTAATCTTATGCAAAGTCCCCTTTCTGGCCATTATTTACAAAGTAGATACATATTTCATATTAGCTTCATATTATACCCTTCATACTAATTTCCAATACTTTGTCACAGTGAGACTCTCCAGTATTGTCAGGAAGAGATCCTACTATTCCCTCTTTACATCATACTCATCCCTATTCTGGAATTGCTCATTTCTTTCTTTACCCAATATACTATTTTCTTATCTCTATCTATAAAAATCTTACTACTTCTTCAATAAGGCCCTTCTCAAATTTCCCTTACTTTAGGGTTTCTTGGTGATCTCTCTTATTTGATCTCACTCTCAAGAATTCACAGCTTAGGGGCGCCTGGGTGGCTCAGTGGGTTAAAGCCTCTGCCTTTGGCTTGGGTCATGATCCCAGGGTCCTGGGATCGAGCCCCGCATCGGGCTCTCTGCTCCATGGAGAGCCTGCTTCCTCCTCTCTCTCTCTCTGCCTGCCTCTCAGCCTACTTGTGATCTCTGTCTGTCAAATAAATAAATAAAATCTTTAAAAAAAAAAGAATTCACAGCTTAACAATCAATTATTCTGTAATCAGATGGACAATTAATGTGTACTAACTTTGCCATTTTGTTTATTCCTGGATTTTCTACTTTATCATTCATTTTCTACATTAAGTTTCATAACTTGGATTTTCAGAAAGTTTATTCTACTCTGTGACCTTGCCTGATAACTGAGGAGAAGAATGGGGGCTTTAATGGAGCTTTTATGAGGATTTCTCTGACCAAAAGTTAAAATACCATTTAATGAAGCCTCTGTAAATGTAATTAATCTTCGATCTCCCCTATCTATAGACAGTGACTTCTACAAAGCAACTGGAACCTACAAAACAATGGGAACCATTCGACAAAATTTATACCAACCTCAAATAGACAGCTTGAAAAAGTAGAACATTTTCAGGCTGTGGCTTAAATAATTCTATATTACATTGTACTCTAATCACAAGAATTCTCAAGTTTATAGCTTGAGATTGTGGTAAATAGAAACTACTTGAAAAACCAACTGGAGCAAATGGAGGCTGTGGTAAGGAATTGCAGTGCAAAAGAAATCACTTCCTACCCCATTTTTGATGTTTAAAAGAAGTAGAGAATAGGGGCGCCTGGGTGGCTCAGTGGGTTAAACCTCTGCCTTTGGCTCCGGTCATGATCTCACAGTTCTGGGATTGAGCCTGGGACTGAGCCCCGTGTCTGGCTTTCTGCTCAGCAGGGAACCTGCTTCCCTCTCTCTTTCTGCCTGCCTCCCTGCCTAGTTGTGATCTCTGTCTGTCAAATAAATAAATAAAAATCTAAAAAATGTTTAAAAATAAAAGAACTAGAGAATACTAAGTCACATGAATGAAAACTGAACTCAGTGTACATATAAATGTTCTTAAATAGGATAGAAAGTTATCAAACTATTAATTCAATAGGAAAGTATTGAAAATATGCCAGAAAAAGATATACTGCATTCACTAAATATATTGCAAACTGAAGTAGCAAAAATTGACAGTACAATGTAAACTATGCTTCTTTATTCTCCATGTTCTATCATAATTGCATAGATACTGGTGTGTGTGTGTTTGTGTGTGTGTGTGTCTTTCTGTGTATGAGACAGAGATGGGGGAGAGAAAGACAGACATGAGAATGGTCTTTATGTAATTTATTTTCCAAATGATATTTGACATCTCCAACCCAAATTTTAGGATGAATTTAACTTCTATTATTTGTGTAACAATTGAAATAGAACTATCACGATTGCCTAAAAATGTGAGCATTCATTTATTTCTCATTTTCTCTTCATCCACTTGGAACTTCAGTGCAAACTAGATAGCACTTTAAAATGCATGTTGTAAAGCTAAATTGCCAACCAACGCAGTATGATATTTGAGTACACATAGAGAAAATGTAATTAAAGAATTTTTAAAAATTCCTATACTTACAGAATCTATGTTTAATTTTATAACTTTTAACATTATATCTTATTGTTGTGGTGTAGCAACTGGTATACATTTTTAGCATGCATCCACCAATTTCCTCAGTTAAAAATAATCAAATATACAATTGAATATTTTTGTTTTCACTACTTAGTTTGCATGACTATGGATAAAGAAGTTAAAATAACACTATGCTTTATATCATTAATAAAATGTGCCATTTCAACTCAAATTTATTCAATAGTTTTTGATTAGGTAACTTTTAAGTCTTTTATAATTCCACCCTGGAATTTGTTTAATAGTTCATTTAAATATGCTCATAGCGTTTGTAATTTTCTGAAGCTTGAATGGGAGCAAAATACTTGTGTTGCTTGGTTATGATTTGAAAATATTTGAAACCCATGAATATTTTCAAGGTTCATCTGACTAGAAGAAATAAAATATAAATAAAATGGAAAAAACAATCAACAAAAACAGCAAATATTTTACTATTAAGCATTTATTAGGAACATGTTATTCTTAAGACTATGTATTAAACCTTGTTTTTCAAATAAAAGGAGATATAATTCTTGCTACAGATTAATTTCACTTTTATTTTCTCTACTATATCATTTGTGAATCTGACTTTAGAGTACAAATCATATGAAGAATATGTATGTATATACTTTAAAAGTACTAATAAAATATATGAAGTGTATTTTTCTGATTCTTAGCTCTCACAAAAACTGGAGCATCCCCATTATCATATGCATGCTATAGAAGTCATATTTTCAAATGTTTAAAAATACAGAGTTTAGAGGTGTCTGGGTGGCTCAGTTGGTTAAGCATCTGCCTTCAATTCAGATCATGATCCCAGGGTCCTGAGATGGAGCCCTGCATCAGTCTCCCCGCTCAGCAGAGAGCCTGTTCCTCCCTCTCTCCCCTGTTTGTGCTCTATCTCTTGCTATTTCTCTCTCTCAAATAAATAAATAAAATCTTAAAAAAAGATAGTTTAAAGAATAGTACAACTCTAACTTGAAACCATAAAACAAAAGCAAGAACAGACTATTAGGAGTTCATCAAAATAAAAAGCTTCTGCACACTGAAGGAAACAATCAATAAAACTAAAAGGCAGCCTACAGAATGGGAGAAGATATTTGCAACTGACATATCTGGAAAGGTTTAGTATCCAAAATATGTTAAGAACTTATAAAACTCAACACCCAAAAAACAAATAATCTAATTAAAAAATGGGCAGAAGACATGGATAGACATTTTTCCAAAGAAGACATCCAGATGGTCAATAAACACATGAAAATATGCTCAAGGGAAATACAAATCAAAACTGTAATGAGATATCACCTCACACCAATCAGCATGGCTAAAATCAACAATTCAGGAAACAACAGGTGTCCTGAGAAAGTGGAGAAAGGGGACACTTCCGCATTGTTGGTGGGAATGGGAAGCAGTACAGCCACTGTGCAACACAGTATGGAGGTTCCTCAAAAAGTTCATAATAGAATTACACTACAATCCAGCAATAACACTACTAGGTATTTACCCCGAGAATGCAAAAATACTAATTTAAAGGGACACTTGTATCCTGATGTTTATTGCAGCATTATCTAAAATAGCCAAATTATGGAAACAGCCCAAGTATGCATAGACTGATGGATGGATAAAAAAATGTGGTATATATATGTGTATCTACAATGGAATATTACTAAGCCATAAAAAAGAATGAATCTTGCCATTTGCAATGACATAGAGGGAGCTAGACAGTATTCTACTAAGTGAAGTCAGAGAAAGACAAATGGCATATGATTCTACTTATATGTGGAGTTTAAGAGACAAAACAAAGTGAATGTGGGGAAAAAGAGAAGGAGACAAAGACATAGATTCTTAATTATAGAGAGAACAAACTGATGGTTACCAGAAAGGAGGTTGGGGGTGAGGGTTAAATAAGTGATGGGGATTAAGGAGGGCACTTGCAGTGCTGAGCACCAAGTCTTGTATGGAAATGCTGAATCACTGTATTGTACACCTAAAATTAATATGGCACTGTATGTTAGCTAACTGGAATTTAAATAAAAATTTAGGGACAAAAAACAAGCAAACAAACAAACTTCAAACTTAGGGGCCCCTGGGTGGCTTAGTCTGTTAAGCATTTGACCCTTGGTTTTGGCTTAGGTCATGATCTCTGGGTTGTGAGATCAAGCCCCACATCAGGCTCTGTGCCCAGCATGGAGTATCCTTGACATTCTGTCTCTCTTCCTCTCCTTCTGCCCTTCCCCTCATGCTCACATGTTCTCTCCCTCTTTCTCTCTTTCTCTCAAATAAATAAATACAATCTTTTTAAAAAACTTAAAAAAAACATTAAAAATAAAAAGGATAGTACAACTCTAGTAATCCTTTTATGGAGGTTAATTAATTGTTACTATTTTAATCACATTTTCTTCTCTCCCTATCTGAGTATCTTTCCTTTTTTTTTTCTCAGCCACTTAAAGGGAATTAAAGACAGCTGACCCTTCATCATTGAACACTTTGATAAACATTTCACAAGGAATTAACGTTTTTTCATATAATCACATTAATTTTAACATATTTAACATACATTTAACAATGTAATAAAATTATCAATTATATAATCCCTATTTTCAAATTACCACAGAATGTCTTATTCATAAATTTTCTTTCAAGGATACAAGTAAGATTCTTGCATGAAAATAGTTTGTTTTGCTATTTTCTCTCTAAACAATAGAACAGTTCCCCATTTTTGTATTTTTCATGACCTGGAATTTTTGAAGGGTCCTGTCTAGTTTTCCTGTTCAATGCCACATATTCTGCATTTATCCGATTCTTTCTTCATGTCTATGTTGAACCCAGAGATTTCTTGGTAGGTGTGTTACACAAATGCATTGTAGAAAATGGATTATTGAGTTAAGAGTTAAAAAGAAGACTATAGTTTTAGCTACATGTTGAGACTCAAGAGCAAAACCCTGGATTATGGCACCCTGTTACAGGTCCTAGGTTGTTCACAGCTACTGCTGGGTATAAGGCCTCTATTTTATATCCAGGCTTGGGCCTGATAGCTCAAAGTAATTTGTCCACAAAGAATATGTCCTCAAAGAATATGTCCACAATCAATTATTCTTACACTTTACATGTCCGCACTTAAAGTTAAAAATGTAGAGAATCAAAAGAGATGGTGCTAATTCATGGAAAAAGGAAGAATTTAATTTACATAAAACCTAATTACATTTAACATGTTTATATAGCTGACAATTATCTTGATAAATCACATCAATGTTTTGGATTCTATGGTTTAAAAACTGGTACTATTCTAACTCAAGCATTACAATCTCTAAAGGGAAATGAAAATTGCAAAAATTATTGTAAACATATCAATGAACATTTTGAAACCATGTTTTTATTTAGCTCATAGTTTCACAATTTCAGTAAAATTATATTGTTTTCATAGTGCTTACAGAAAAAATAACTCTAGGTTTTTCCATCTTATAGAGATATTTGCTTCTTTTTTACCTCTAAGGAAATAGAGCAGACTATTTAATTCCTTGATTTGTGAACCAAAGAATTGTGAATTAATCAAAAAATGACTTTGCTTGAAATATCTTTGAAATAATATTACTAAAATGAAATGGTATATGATGTAGATGAATTGAACAGATCAGATATAATACTCTTTTATACTTCTAATAATTCCAGTCTATATTGTTGCCAAGTTCATTGTGGTAAAACTTTTAAAATCACCTACAGTAGTAAATCTAATAGATTTTAGACTTAACAGGATTATTTTTTAATATAATATAATTTCTAAAACTGGAAGCTTTCCACCAAAATCTATTAGGCTATCTTAACCTAATATAATGTTCATTCAGTAATACTTTGAACTTCTGAATAGTATTCACTTCACTAGATGATTTAGCTTATTCTTTCTATGAACCATGTTTTCTTGACAAGACTTTGATTAGCCAGGCTAATGCACACTAAGGTGTATGAGTTAATGACCTAAGTGCATGTATGTGTGTGTGAGTGTATGTATGCACCAATTTGCATCAATTAAATGTTATAATAAATTTTATCTTTTACCATACAGACACATAAATGTGGTATAAATATTTAACTATTTTGTTATGTATTTTCTTTATGCAGAGGAACCCTCTCCCACACTCAAAATATGTTAGATTCCTCCCCCACATTTCCTCAGAATGTGATCCTATTTGCAGATAAGGGTTCTTACAGATGTAATCAAGTTAAGGGGAAGTCACTAGGGTGGGTTCTAATCCAATATAACTGGTGTCTTTATAAAACAGGGAGATTTGGATACAGACAGACATGCATCAGAGAGGGAAGACTATGTAAAGAAACACATGGGGAAAACCATCTACAAGCCAAGAAGAGAAGCTAGGAACAGATCCTGCCCCACAGACCCTCAGAAGGAACCTATCCAATCAAGACCTTGATTTTGACCTCTAGCTTCCAGAGCTGTGAGACAGTAAATTTCTGTTTAAGCCACTGTTTTCTGGCACTTTGTTACGACAGACCTAGCAAACTAAAATGAAAACAAAATTTTTCTTCCTTTTATTTACATTTGGATTATTTTTTAGGCTTTCAACCTATATCAAAAATTCAATAGATATATTTTTAAAAGATTTTATTTATTTTTTAAAGAGAGAGAGAGAGAGAGAACACAAACAGGGAGAGCTGTAGGCAGAGGGAGAAGGAGGCTTCCCACCGAGCAAGGAGCCCAGTGCGGGGCTCAACACCAGGACTCTGGGATCATGACCTGAACTGAAGGTAGATGCTTAACCAACTAAGCTACCCAGGCACCCCAAGCCATCCAGGCACCCCTACAATACCTGCTTTCTAATAATTATAACATGTATATTATATCATTTATACTATTTTATTACTCAGCAAGAAGTTGCAAATTAAACACAAAACATGTTCTTTATAAGTAAAACTGGCATGAATTACATTATTTGGGAGATAAAATGTTTCCCTTGGGACATTATTTGTATTTAATGAAGAGTAGAATTTCTTCAATTCTTTCATCCTTTCTTTTTTCCCCCTAGAATATGTACTTTTTAAAATATGTGCTATTTGTTAGGACACTAAGAAAACACAGTCAAGATTTAGTTGGTAAATAAAAATTTAATATAAGGTGAAAATTTAAGAACTTATCAGTTTTACTTCTTTAATATTTTCAGGAAAATTTTTCAAAAATAATTGCCTCTATGGTAAAACAAATAAATGATTATTTTCATAAGTAAAAAAGTTTTCATTATTATTGTAGAATAAATAGCTTTTCTAAGATGTGGCACAAACCTACAATCTTGAGTATGTAATTAATCTTGACATTTCTCTTACATCTTACTGAATGGTAAATCCAACATGGTATCTGAATATGAACAGAGTTCCCAGAGTCTATATACTTAAATATTTTTATAGTTCTCCATTTTTATTTAAAACTATATTATATAGGGCTGTCCTGGTGGTGTGATCAGTTAAGCTTCCGACTCTTTTCAGCTCAGGACATGATCTTAGGGTTATGAGCTCAAGCCCTGTGTCAGGCTCCCCCCTCAGCCTGAAGTGTGCTGAAGATTCTCTCTCTCCCCCTCTGCCCCTCCCCCTGCTCATTCTATCCCTCTCTCTCTTTCTTTATAATTAAATAAAAAATCTCTTAAACTATTATAAGGGCGCCTATGTGGCTCAGTGGGTTAAAGCCTCTGCCTTCGTTCTGCTCAGGTCATGATCCCAGAGTCCTGGGATTGAGCCTCGAGTTGGGCTCTCTGCTCAGCAGGGAGCTTGCTTCCCTTCCTCTCTCTCTGCCTGCCTCTCTGTCTACTTGTAATCTGTCAAATAAATAAATAAAATCTTTTAAAAAACCAATTATATTATATATTATAGTTTTAAAATGTTAATATAAAATATGGAACTGTATATTAATGTATATTTTAAAATGTGTTAATGTATATGATATACAATGTATACTACACATAAAAAATGTTAACCCAGTTATAATTGTTCTATAATAATAATTAAAATGCTTCATCATGCTATAAAAATTAAATACTAAATTTTTTCATAGTACCTTTTAACTGCTCATTCATAGCTGTCATACTAGACTTCCCTAGTTGGCTTAAAGTAATAGAAAATTAGAGGGGAAAATTTCTCTAAAAATAATTGCACCAAAGTGAAATTTTGTCTTATAAATTCTTAACTCTCAAATATTATGTGTCATTAATGATTTGTCATAAATGCCACTTTTAACATGTAATTATTTATTTTTAAAAATATTTTAACAGTGTATTTTCTTATTTTTAGTAATCTCTACATATCCAACATGGGGCTGGAACTGACCACCACAAATCAAGAGTCACATGCTCTTCTGACTAATCTAGCCAGGTGTCCTATAATTATCTACTTTTTTCTTTTTAAATATTTTATTATTTTTTTTTTTTATTTGAGAGGGAGAGAGTATGTGCTGAGGAACCACAGAGGAGGAAGAACAGGCTCCCCACTGAGCAGAGAGCCCAATGAGAGGTTTGATCCAAGGACTCTGAGACCATGACCTGAATAGAAGGCAGATGCTAAATCGACTGGACCAACCATGACTCTCACCCCTGTAATTATCTATTTTAGCTGACTCCTTGAATTAATATAATGTGCAAACATATTCATAGCATGGATTCAAGAATTTTTATGTATTCTAGTGACATTCAAAACTAAAATGTGCACATGTATTATGACATTAAAATTCCTGAAATTTAGGAAAAAATGAAGTTACTCATTTAGCCTTCTGTTGAGGAAGTAAAAATATTCATCACTGCCCTGGTCTTAACTGTAATAATTGCAGGCTTTTTTTTTTTTTTTTCATTTGTGTTAAACACCATGGGAGAACAAAATCTCAACCTATTATTTAATACATTATATTTTAAAGTTTATTTAATATTTAATTGGAATAAATGAAAATATGCTAACATAAGGATGAGAGAATGTGTTTAATTTTATTTTTAAAATCATAATTATAGATATCTAGAAATCAAAAGACCATAAAGATTATCAAGTGCAAAGAAGAAAAATAAAAAGGGAGAAAGATTTAAGTAACAAATTAATTAATTTGAAGCTAATCTCTTCTTGTACATTCCCTTAGTGTATTTGCTGAAATACACTTCTATTTAATGTACAATAAATTTCCATTTATCTAAAATGGAGAGGAATTAGTTTTCTCTCTTTAAATTAAAAGTTGTGATTATTTAAGACTTGCTCATCAGAGGAGGACATACCAAGATGGAAAACAAGTTTAAGTGTCAGATTCTTGTTTGTCAAAGGTCTGAGTCATTACTAGATTTTGCTTATAGTTGTAGAATATTCTAGGTAAGTAAGGAAAACTGGCTTTAATCAGAAAGGGTTTTTATGCAAGCATTTTAAGAGAATATAGTAATTTATTGTTTTCATTTATGATTCTAAATAATATTCGCTTTTATACCAAAATTTTAGTTTTGTAATTTTGAATCCTTTTTCCTTAAGAAGGTCTCTTCAATGTATATAAGCTTAAAGCTTCACTAATCTGGACCTGGCCCAGATTATCTGATATCTCCATATTTAAAAAATTAATTCAAATGAAAAATATTTGAATATACAAATTACTGAACCAGCAAATAAAATTTAATTTTCTATAATTACTCATTACATATTTTTAAACTTTCCATAACACTCAGCTATCATTTTAAATATATCTATAGAAAAATACTGAAAATATAAAATGTATGAACATGTTGGGATCAGTGATGAATTCACATCGTGAAGAACTTAAAAAAATACACACAAGAACAAAAAATGAATTAAGCTTTTCACAGGTAGGCATAAAATAAAACTGTGAGATTATTAAATACTAAACTACAATTGAAGGAAATGTATATACAATGGGGAAACAGTAATAAGGAAAACCACAGTAATCATACTAGGAACCTATTTAAACAAAATTGCACTGTACTTTGTCATTGAAAGTGACATAGCTACATATTTTAATGGATATCACCAGCCCAAAAGTAAAACAATAATGATAAATATCTAGTGCTCAAAATCTGTCACTTGGACTGCACTGGGACATATGTAAAGTGAAAGCATAATAAATTTATAATTTTCTTAATAGATCAGCACATCAGACCCTTTAATGAGCAAGGATTCTTTTCTCTACTTTTGCATATTCTATAATTAGGAAAGTAGAAATTGCAGAGGTAAGCACATGCTGTGGTATACCTAACATCTTACCTTTAACTGTAGGGACTTCAGTCGTTATCATTTTTTTTTTTTATTTATAGCCCAGATGTCAAATATAAATAGGCAAGTCAGAGAGTTGGCCAATTGTTAGATAATTGAATATTTGTGAATCAGTGTGTGTGTGTGTGCACATATATGTGTGTGAATATGCCCACATGTGCTCTGTGTATACTTTCTCATGTAGACAGAAACATACTGAATTATGAACATTTAAAAAGAGAGCAGAATTTTGGAGCACATTACAGTGTGTTTATTTTTAGTTTTCATTTGCCAAGGCAAATTGCTTTGATTATAGCAGTAATAAATTTAGGTGTTGTTCTGTTTCATAATTCTTATATTTTTATTCCAAGTTTTGGATCAACAAGGAATTGTCTGCAGCAATAGAAGGCAAAAAGAATAAAAGAAAAAGATTTACTCATTAGTTAGCGATAAATTACCATCATATAGTTTTTATATGCAAGCCATACACTCCTTCTATCTTACTGGTAAAGCTGAATTTGTTCCAGTGTCTGCATTACATATGTATGATTCCAGATTAAAATCTTGTAATTTAAGCCAGTTCTTGGTAGGCTTACTCCCCACCCTCCCATAGAGGTAAAGGGTTGATAGCATGTTATAAATTTCTGTCCAATGACACGTAATGGAGGTCTTCCAGAGGACAGTGTGTCTTCTAAAAGAGGTCTTGTAGCTCTTGGAAACAAACAAGGAGCCTATAGTCTTTTATTTCCCTGCACCAAGATTGTCAGGCCTTGAGGTGACATCTTAACCACAAGGGGAAATAGCCTCAAACATTGAATATGAGACTCTAGGAAGACAAAAACATTTCTGATGATGGCATTATGTTGACAAGAAGCCTAAAAAAACTGAGCAATGTAAGTATTTTAAAACTTCTTATGATATGTGAGAGCAGATGTTGTCATTGTTTAAATCATTTTAATTTATGCTTTCTGTTACAATGCAGATGAACGTCTCCTATTCAAATATCTCTCGAATCTTCCCAGCTGCTCCTGTGCAGGTATGTACAATTCACATACTATGCCATCCGTATATCTTCTCTCTGTCTCCAAAGATTCTTTCTCTACCCTACCCCGTGTTTTTTTTTTTTTAATAACAAACTGAATTATCCAGAAGCAACATTATTTAAAATATAATCATGAAAATGTCTTTGTAAATGAGAAAAGCAAATCACACATATAGTTTGTTTTATGATTTTTGTATCTAAGAACAATGAAAGAATTATTGAACAAACCTGTTCTTAAATCAAGACATTTTTAATGACCTATCTTTTATTTTCTCTTTGTTTCTAAAGCAAGATACCCCACAATCAGAGTTATATAATCAGTGCATCTTTCAGAAGAATTTAGTAAGAATTTCAAAAAGTTCTATTTCTTTGCAATTTTGAATAATAGTCCCTTAATCATTGTATATACATGGTATTTTTTAACAAAATTTACATTCTTTCCTTGTGGCTATAACATCAAGAATAATATTGCCCAAACTTTGGCAATTTGACTCCACTTAGCCTAGTAAATCTACTAATAAAATAGTAGACTTTTTAGAGGAAGAATCCTAGTAGTTACCTAAAATAATTCAGAGATTACTTCTATTGTCTAAAGATAATTCACTTTTTGTTTAAATATATTTAGAAATAGGATATTACTTTGTTATTTTTATGCTTTTTCTAATGTTTGATTCTATAGGAACTATTCATTATTTTGCTAGACCCCAAGTTCCTTGTAATTCCTAACCAGTGGTTTTGGCTTTGCCCTTTAGTATGATTCACAATATTCTAATCTCTCTCTTAAATGACAGCCCTTCACATGTTAACACAAAAATTTTATTTCCTTTCTTAACCTCCCCTTTCCAGTAAAGCCATCATTTTATGACTAAAAATTAGTGTTTAGAAATAACTGGCAAATATACTCTTAATCGTTTTCACAAGCAAGACTTCATTTTCTATTCATGCTTCATATAATATAATGTAATTTCTAAACCTATGTGACTGTCTGTACAAAATGTAGAGTTTACATTTTCTACGTCCATCTTCATTTTTTTTCAAGATTCTTATTCATTTATTTGACAGAGAGAGACGCAGCAAGAGAGGGAACACCAGCAAGGGGGGTGGGAGAGGGAAAAGCAGGCTTCCTGCCAAGCAGGGAGCCTCATGCAGTACTCAAATCCCAGGACCCTGGAATCGTGACCTGAGCTGAAGGCAGACAATTAACCTCTGAGCCACCCAGGCATCCCTACATGTCTGTTTTCAAACTCAAAATTCCAAGAAGTGTAACATAGTTGACAAATGGTACAACCCAGCAGTACCATGTCTCAGAGTGGCTTTCACATCAGTCAGGTTACTTTCATTCCTATTCCTTATTATTATTATCATTTTTAATGCCTCATGAAGTTTATATACTCTACTGAAATAGACACACTTTCTTTTTCCTTTCCAATTAAGTTAATCCTATACATCTTTAAACACTGAATTTAAGTCAAATTTCATCTGATAATATTACCTCTTTGTAAATAAGTATGAAAATTTCTCTTTCGTGAAGACCCATTGTTGTTAAGCCTTTATTACAAAATTTTAATAATCTGTGCTCAATGTTTCTTTCTCTCCTTTCTTCTCTGTCTCTCCCTTTATTCCTACCTATGTCTCTCTCTCTTCCCCCATTGGTGGATGATTTTTGATAAAAGGGGACAACTTCATACTTCTTTACCACCTTCATTGTGATTGATATAGGCTTAGGCCTCCTGTGTATGCTCAACATCAGTAATTATAGCAGTAACTAAAAACTATTTGCATTTATAGATCAAAGACAGTGTGATTCAGAAATAAGAAACTTGGAAGAAAAAAAATATTTTTTCAAGGCCCTCGTCTATTAGCACTAAAACCCTGACATTTAAGGAATTCATTTATCAAACAAAAAAGAATTACCTAATGCTTTGTAGCAAAGTAATTAAACTCCAGGGTCTCTCCAAACTGTAAGGTAAGACCTTTCTTCCTGACCCAAATGTAGGGCAATCGATAAGCATGATGGCTAGGGACAAAGATCACTAGACTTAAGTACCCTTTCCCATTTATGCCGTCATTTATGCAAAGAAACCTACTCTAATTTGCTAGATGGACCCAGTTAACTCTATCTTTAAGTATAGTTGAAGAGCCAATTTTCCTAACCATGGGGGGAAATCAATTTATATTCATAGAAAAGGATCAGCTAATAAAATATTTTCTGCCTGGTAGATGTCACGAGTTAAGTACTCTGTTGCATGTACCTCATTAAGAGCCACCACCTCAAATGTCATTTAGGTAAGTAGTGATTTTGGAAATCCTCCAAAATGGAAAAGAGCTGCATGTGGCTTATCAGGCTGAGTCTAGAAAATGCTAGCATCTTTGCTGAATCTGCAGAAATGCTGATGCATTTTATCTAGTTTTAAAGAAAAGATGCTCGATAGCTGTGTTTTAGTTGTAGTTTGGCTATGCAGTGCGGTAAGTTAAATGACTATGTAAGAGCACTCCCGCTTTGATTTTTGAAATTTGCTCCATTGTTTGTAAAGTGCATACTTAGGCTATTTTCAGAATTTCAATCTCTAAGTCAGTGATGAAAGTTTCATCTTGTACAGGAAGAATGAGAAGTATATAGCAAAACTTCTTAATTATCCATGTATTTTATATATGAAATAGAAGATGCATGTCATGAATATGTTGTCTATATATACATAAAATCAAAATAGTTGTGAAGATAGATAATAACTTGGAATATTAAACTGTCATCTTTTCCAGACCACACAGCCTGACATCAAAAAATAGACAGCTTGGCATATAGACTCTTGAGTTAGAGCAAGTCAGTCAGTCATGATTGAAGACAAATCATTCAAGCTGAAAATGAGAGAAATAACAATCACTGTTTATAATTTTGACTTGCAAAATAAATTCCTGAGAATCAAAAGAAAGACCTGAAGGAAATAAGCCTTGAGTTTTTGTCACAGCAGCAGAATTAAAATTAAAATACAAAATGAGCTAGACTTCCTGGTTCCAGGGAAATAAATGGAGAGCTTCTTAGGTATACATAGAGAGCAGGAGATGAGGTTTGACCCTGGAGGTTAGAGCCAGAGACAAGAAGACTACATCTAAATGCTATAAGCACCTTGTATGGACAGTGTCTTAAAATATAAGTAATGGTGTGTCATTAAACCCCAGTTAGCTGTGGGGTATAAACCTTCCATCAATAGTTTCCAGTAATTTGATTTTAAATTTTCTACCATAATAATGTCTGTCAGTGCCCCAGAACCTGGATGAAACCCATTTGAACTGTCATAAGTTCATATACATTTTAATAACCCAGTCACTCAAATATTCACGCTTGCCAAATTAAATGCTTAAGTACTTGACACACAAAAGAGCAAAAGCACTGTAAAAAGGAATGCTTTGGTATTAATATTGAGTGAAATTGCATGGTGGGAAATCCCTCCCCCCAAACAAAGTGTTTTCCTAACATATTTGCATTTGAACTCTTCAAATTTAAAATATGTTTATTTTCCAATGTTTTAAAAATACTATTTTTGATATTGAATAAAATGATAAAACATTGCAAAAAGGAAATACTGAGGTCTTTTTATCAACATCATGTTGGAGAGTTCACAAGAAAATTAGCATATTACCAATACTTTTACAACTCAGAATGAATTTTGTGAGTTTATGCTTTTAACCTCACTTTTAACCTAATTTCAAATACATTGCAATGGTAGAAAAAAGAAAACACCAACGTGCCTGGGTAGCTCAGTCAGTTAAGCATCAGGCCATGATTCCAGGGTCATGAGATGGAGCCCCCCCCCATCAGATTCTAAGCTGTGCCTGGAGTTTGCTTAAGATTTTCTCCCTCCCTCTTCCTATACCCCTCCTCATTCACTCTCTCTAAATATGGAAATAAATAAAATACTTTAAAAAAAGAAGAGAACATATCTGTCTGGAAATAAAAATTTGACTTCCTTTAAAATTAAAAAAAATGCAAAGATTGGGTGGGAGTTTAAAGAGATTTTTCTAATTTGACTTGGTAGTTAATAAGAACTAAAATTGGTCCAGAAGTGTTGTTTTACAGAAACCATGCATTCTCAAATTAAGATTATAAAAACTAAATTCAGATCTAGATGTGTCATTGAAACACTAGTGGACATTAATAATAAGAAAACATTAAAACTCGGCAGTGATAGAAGACATATTAAAATGAACCCCAACATAAAAGCAGTTAAAAATGTGCCATTCACAGCACTCAGCAGAAGAATTACTAAAGGATATATATCAATATGAAGAGAAATGAACACAGAGGAAAGGATAACAAAGCAAGAAAATGATAAGCATAGAAATAGAGAAACTGATAATCTTGCCAGTTTATGTCTACAGATGTAAAAAATATTTGTGAGAATGGATTTTAAGTGTCCTTGAGAAAGGATACCCAATAATGTTGGGTCAAGAGAAATTTACCAGTATGAAAGCATAAGTACTTAAATAGTGTTGTCTATTGGTCCTCCAAAAAAGGAAATAATTTTATATAAGAATTTAAGGGATTCCTGACATCCTCCCAAATCTCCCCAAAATTGACCAAAAGCTGCATGCCCAACTTGCTAATAGCTGAAGTCATATTGTTCCATAATAGTGGATCCACTCTATTAGAGAGGAATAAACTGGAGTATCAGAAAGCTGTAAACTTGCCTGTTATTTGTAATTTGATTTTGGATATTCTACCAGCATTATGGTAGATTATTTGCTTACTTTCCTTGAGTTCTATGCCTCAACTTTATCTGTTTCACTATTGTGTCGTAGTCTCACCTTTCTTCAAAGGACCTGTAAAGATTAGATTTCAAAACCCACAGTTAGGGGCGCCTGGGTGGCTCAGTGGGTTAAAGCCTCTGCCTTCTGCTTGGGTCATGGTCCCAGGGTCCTGGGATCCAGCCCCGCATCTGGCTCTCCACTCAGCGGGGAGCTTGCTTCTTCCTCTCTTTGCCTGCTTCTCTGCCTACTTGTGATCTCTGTCAAATAAATAAATAAATCTTAAGGGAAAAACAAAAAAAAAAACAAAAAACCCACAGTTACATTTGTTGAGGAAATGTGGTTGAGGCCATTGCACATTATGCCATTCATTATCCCTGATGCACAGGGACACAACAGAAAACAAACAAACAAACAAACAAACAAAAAATCAGAAATAATTCCAGGAAAGCTTAGTTTCCTCAGAGGAACATAGTGTTCTTACTCTATGAGCAATGACAATGATGATGCTGCTTTTCTTAACATTTTTCATTTAGGCTTCAGTATACTAAAATTCACATAGGCAACTCAGCCAGGCCATCCTAATTTCCACCTCAATCTCTTCAGATGTGTAACTTCTAACTGTGCCTTGTTCTGGTCTTCATTCATTCATTTTTATTCCTTTCCGTATATACCATTTCCAAATCATTTGTGGTATAAAGTCACGGCACTGACTAAATATGACTTTTTAATTCATTTAGTGAGAGAGCAGGAGATGATTGAAATCCCCATCTCGGGACTGGGATCTTGAGGAGGAGCAGCTCAGGAAGCTAGGAGACAGCGTTAGGTGGTAGATTTTGCAGGTGTTCACGTGCATTAGTTGCTGCAACTGCTTCTGTGTGAGTCAAGCCAAGGAGAGCTGGGATACAGCAAACATCTGAGGCATCCCTTAAGCAGTGTCAGATATAATCACCAAACAGCAGCTCACATGTTTCTAATGAGGATTCAATCCTAACTTACTCCCATTTACTTAATTCTGGAAATTGTGTACCAAATTTAATTCCTATTTCTCCTTTCTATCTCCTTGTTCTTTTACCTTGTCTTACATCCTATTCTGCTTCAACGCTTCACCAGGTCTGCAAGTACAAATGCTGTGCTTACCCACCAGATCATTGTAACAGCCCCCTAACATGTCTTCTGCTGGGGATCGCTTCCAGCTCAACTTCACACCGGTCATTTTTTCCAGAATCATTTTAAAATACAGTCCCAAATCATTTCTATGTGATTCAATGATGACATCGTGTTTATAGAACTTATCAGAATTTTCACTCTTTTCGTCAAGGTTCTTTATCACAAGGCTGACAATGTCCTTATAACAGTATCTCTTGCCTTTCTTCTCCCAACACAAGATCTTTCTGTTCCTGGTATACGAGCCTCCTTTCTGTTTTCCAAGTAAATTAAACCTGCTGCTGACCCATATTACCTCAGATCCTTGCACGTTCTCTCTCTTCCCCTGGAAGACTATTCCTTCAGACACTAGCATGGTTCAGTCTTTCACATGGCTTTAAATAATGCCTTTAAATGGTTTGTTCTCTGAAAGGCCTTCCCTAATAACCTTATACAAACCAGTACAACTGTTCTGATACTCTCAAGTTTTCCTGTCAGACTTTATTTTTCTATATAACTCTTGCCTTTAACTGATAACTTACATGTTCTTGCATTTGTTTATTTTAGTGTCCATCCATTGGAGTTTTGTTTTGGGTCCAGTTGCGTTATCTGTCCATTGAAGACTGCATGGTCTTCATAGATGCTCAATAAATAAATGTTGTTAATGTGATCATTTCTGGTCTTATATCTTTCTGTCTCCATTTATGTAATTTATTTTTAGAAAAAAAATCACAAACTCTCCTTGTCTACATCTTTGCCACATTATATTTAATTTATGAGTGTCTTCTCTAGGCATCACATGATATTGAAATTGTTTTAATTCTTTAAGTCACAGTCCTTGATAAAACTTTTCCAAATTCTTCCCACCATTGTGACCACATGTTCTCATAATATCCAAAAGGCATAAATCCCTGTATGACATATTATATCATTTTTTTCTTAATGATTATTTCTGACCTTTCTTTATGCCTTTTAGTAGATTATAAATCCCTTGGAAACAATGCCAAACATTAAATTTATTTATAATTCTTGGAACATCTAAGACAAATGATAGCACTAAAATGAATCTTAAATTTTTGGGCAGTAAGTTAGAAAAAATGTAGCTGCTTAAACTGCAATGTTATTTTAAGC